>JAUESC010000210.1:0-123764 GCA_030490815.1 Acer saccharum | reverse complement strand
TAGTCTACAAAACTATCCAAGAAACAATGATCCCATATACAAGTATATTCAATGAATAGCACATTCCACAATTTACTTTGAATATTACAATTAAGTACACTAAATAAAACTTTACAACTTGATATAGAATATCATAAGATACAATGTTCAAACACTTATAAGATATAAGAAACAAATGTTGATTAACACACAATGTGCATCTCTTTCTTTACGAATAACTTGTTTACAAGGATGTGAGTAATGAAAGATCTTAAACAAGTTATATTGATCATACATACAAATATAAGGTAGAGATAGAGACATTTAACACATTGATTTTTACGTGGTAAACCTCCAAGAGGAACATCCCGGATTGAACCCAACCACCGACAAGCAATCCATTATGATGAAGGATTACACACTCAAGGCTACAACACATGATATCCACCCAAAGTTATCAACTCCTAATCTACCTCGGCCTAGTGAACCACTTAGCCTACTCCCTATCCAAGGTGTGTCCTACACCTTTAGAGAGCAACTCCCTATCCAAGGCTCTCAAGCTCTAGGAAGATTTTTCCTTGCTTAGCTTCTAGATCACCAAGATCCTAGTCAAGCTTCCCTAGCTCAAACCATCCGAGTACCACACTCCTAACTAAGATTTATGCTTGGCTATCCGGACACTTTCCTAGCCAAGTATTCTTACTCAAATTAAAGCTTCACCTCACTGTAACAAGAGACTTCAAACCTTTGCACAGGCAATGACTAAGTGATGCAAATGATGCAACACATGCAACATAGAATAGATGATCAATACATCCTATGGAAACTATAAATAATCAATGAGCACATTTTATATTTTTCTAATTTTGATCCAACATGACACCACACAAATGATGCATGAGCATAGAAATGTATGGATTAAATACACTCCAGAAGATCTAGACATAGCAACAAAGTTCACAAAAACAAAGTTATCAGACCTTAAACATGAAACAAAAGTCTAGAGCATGCAAACACCTAAAATGCCAAATCCTATATTCTATTCATGTTACTAAAGCTTGAAAAACAAAGCATGTTCATTAAGCATTATATTCAAGATTTTAGAACACAAATAACAAAAATGCTAGATCTCAAGATATGTCAATGAATATTCTAGCAAGTACTTAGAGCAATATTTACACAATAATCAATTAAATCCTATTAGCTCTAAATACAAAATCAAATTGTACTAATCCTAGATTTGTTCAATTAAAGATCCAAGCCAAGAAAGGTTATTAAACATAAATGAGTCAATCAAATCACAAATAACCCTAGATATCAAGCTAAGCACAATACAATCTCATCATTCACTACAAGAAATTTGGGTATCAGCTACCATATATTTGGAGACGAATTGATATTTGGTCTCAGAAGAAGCTTTCAGCAACAAATTGATATTTGGTCTCTAAAGATGACATTTTGCGACGAACTCTTTTGGTCTCCAAATGATGCTCTCCATAGATTTTGGTTTTATTTGGATAGCATTCGGAGACGACATAATTCGTTTCTGAAGATGACATTTTGCAACGAACTGATTTGATCTCCAAATGATGCTCTCCATAGATTATGGTTTTTTGTTTCTTAATTTAGATGGACATTCGGAGAGACGTAATTCGTCTCTAAAGATGACATTTTGTGACAAACTCATTTTGGTCTCCAAATGATGCTCTCCATAGACTTTGGTTTTATTGGATGGACATTTGGAGACAACATATTCATCTGTGAAGAGACATTTTGCGACGAACTCATTTTCAATCTCCAAATGATTTTCTCCATATTTTGGTTTAGAGTTGGCCATGGTTTTCGGTTAGACTAGCGGTTTTGGGCGGTTTAAACCAAAACCGTACGGCCAAAAGCTATACCAAAACTAAAATTGGAACCGACGGTTTCAAAACAGGTGAATTGGTTAAACCGCCGTATTTTAAAAAAAATTAGATGATCAGAAGGTGCCACGTGGCACATTTTAAAAATGGTTTTGAAAAACCGCATGAAATTGAACCGTGACAAAAACCGAAGGTTTTTTACCGAACCAAATCAAAACTATAAAACCGGTGGTTACAACCACTCCTAAACCGTTGGCGCACGGTTTCGGTTTTGGTTTCGTTTTGGGTGGCCACAAACCGAAACTGCCGGTTTCAGTCGAAACCGAACCGTGGCCACCATTATTTTGGTTTTTGTTTTCTTAATTTGGATGGACATTCAGAGACGACATAATTTGTCTCTAAAGATGACATTTTGCGACAAACTGATTGTTGGTCGCGAAATGATGCTCTCCATAGATTTTTTTTTTTTTTTTTTTTTTCTAATTTGGAGACATTCGGAGACGACATAATTCGTCTCTGAAGATGACATTTGGCAATGAACTCATTTTGGTCTCAAATGATTCCTCCATAGATTTTGGTTGTATTTGGATGGACATTCGACGACATAATTCTTCTCTGAAGATGAATTGTGCGACGAACTCATTTTGGTCTCCAAATGATGCTCTTATAGATTTTGGTTTTGAGGTGGCCGGTTTTGGTTAAATCGCGGTTTTGCCACAATTTAACCAAAACTGTACGACAAAAAACCGTACCAAAACCGGAACCAGAACGGCGGTTTCAAAACCGGTTGGAAATAGGTTGAATTGGTTTAAACCGCCGGTTTTAAGTGTTTAAACCGCTGGTTTTTTTTAAAAAAAAAAAGACGAATCAAAACAGTGTTTCATTCATTTTATACATTCTTGAATAAAAAGTTAGATGATTCATATTTAAAAAAAATTTATAATATTCTTAAAAATATGTACTTTTATACTAAACCTAATTTCATTCCCAACTCACTTTTCACTCTTTCTCAACTTTTACTAAATCCCTAATTTCGTTTTAAATACAAAATCTCTAATTTCCATTCCCAAATCATTGCTCACTTTCACTCATTTTTTTCCCACCCAAATCCTAATCCATCATCTTTGCCCTCACCAATCCAACGCAACTTTCAACATTAGCCGCTCAATTCCAACGCAATTTACTATATTTAAAAAAATGTTATTTACTATATTTTTTTTGCTTTATTTATGATTTATTGATTTATTCAAGGCTCCAACTCTAAATTACATTTAGTTTAGTTTATGCATTTAGTTTTTGTTTTGTACATTTACTTTTTAAATTAAGCTTGATGAGTATTCTTTTCATTTTTTTTATGGCTCCAGTGGAGTTGTCGAGCTTTAATTTGTGTAATTTAGGTAAGCAAACATGTGATGAACAATGGTTTGAATGTTTTCCATAATGTTTGTTTATTTTGTTGTTTGTAATCAGTGTTTCATGGCTCCAGTGGAGTTGCGACCTTTAATTTTGAATGTTTTCCATAATATTAAAATGTTTTCTGGTATGGGTTTGTGGTTGGAATTTTTTTTCTCAGTTTTTATATTATTATTTTTTATTTTTAAATAAATAAACCCCACCATCCATCTAAGATTTGGATGGTGGAGATTTAAAATATTTTATTTTTAATTTTTAGTTTGATAGAAAAAAAATTTCTCATTTTTTTATATAATTTTAAAAAAAAAAAAAATAAATCCCCACCATCCATCTAAGATTTGGATGTGGAGATTTAAAATATTTTTTTAAATTGTTTTTAATTTTTAGTTTGATAGAAATTTTTTTCTCATTTTTTATAATTATTTTATTTTTTAAATAAATAAATCCCCACCATTTTTTATATTTATTAAAAAATAAATAAGTTGAGAAGATGAGGCTAGTTGGGTGATGGCTGTATTTTTTATTTTATTCTTTTTATTAATTTTGTTTTTTTAGTTGTTTTTATTATTTGATTTAATTAAATTTATAATTTAATGGTCACACAAAAGACAAGGTAAAAGGTCATTCAGGGGTATCAGACAGTCAGAGGGTATTAAAGTCTTTTAGTTTGACTTACATGGCGGAATCTATTTTTTGACGGATTCTGTCACAGATGGACTAAAAGTTACAATGAAAAAATCGTGGCTGTCGCAGAATAAGGCAAACTATAAGTACTAAAATGCAATTCTCCCTTTTTAATATATAGATTTGTCGTAGAAATTTAGAATTTTGATTAATTGAATAAATTTAAATTTATCTAAGAAAGTTTTTTTTTTTTTTTAATTTCCAACAACTTAATATAGGTTATATATAAATATTGTCAATAATTATCACATTCTATGTTGTAGTCAAGTGATAAAGACTTATAATTTTAACTTGAGGTCTCAAGTTCAATCCCAATAATGACATTAGGGAGGCAGGTCCGGTTGACAGCGATGGTGGCGGCGGTCCATGGCGGTGGGTAGGGTGCCGGTAGCGTGGCGGTGACGTGGAGGAGGAGGAGGAGGAGGAGGAGGAGGAGGCGGCGGTAGCGAGTGCCATACAACGGCGACGTAGGGCCAGGCTGGGTCCATGACGTAGTGCCGGAAGCGGCGGGTGTGCCAGCAACGTGGCGTGTAGGAAGAGCAGCAGAAGAGACGGAGGCGGTGGCAGCGGCTGCGGTGGCGGTGGCGGTGGCGGTGTCCGGCTCGGCAGCGATAGGCGGTCTGCGCTGTAGAAATTAAAAATTATTATTTAATAAAATTAAATGATAACAGTTTTTAATTAAAATAGTAGGGTTATTTTGATTTTAGTCCCTCACATTTGCGTTGATATGGGTTTAGTCCACGATTTATTGGAGACAATATATTTGGCAGGCAAATCATCCCAATTTTTATGGCTTGATATCTAAGACAATTTTTTTGGGAATTTGCTACCAAATAGTTGGTCGCACATTATCAACATTGGGAGACGAATGTTTTAATTGGTCGCAGTAGCTATTCTGGACGAGGATTTAGCTACCACCGCGCGACCAACTTAATTTGGTAACGAAAGACTTTCTGTGATGAAAAGACTTGATTTGGAGACGAAATGGATTGTCTCAGAATGTCATTTTTCTTGTAGTTTGTGAAAAACTAGAATAATAGAAAACTAGTTCACACTTGTCTCTAATTAGACTTGATTAGCTTTGATTATAAAGCTATCTTTTCAAATAGCATTCATCATACATACAGAATGTACACAAACGAAGTTAAATTGCTTAAGCATACCTAGAAGGGGGGGGGGGGGGGGGGTGAATAGGTTTTTACACCTTTTTTCAAACCCTTGAACAAACATCCGTTGTCCCTCAAGGTAGCCTTACACACAACACAATAAGCCAAGGTAGACATACATAGACAATACGATGACACAATCAAAAGAGAAATGTCTAAGTATATCAACAAGTCATGTGAGGTAAATATCAAATAAACATAACAACAATATAAGCTTGTATTCATAAGATGTTCAATGTGTTACAAGAGTGATCAAAATGTCACTAAACAAATATTATAATATACAAAAGAATCAAGATACAAATTGATCTATAGAATGAATACACTAATCACACTATACAAAGACTTGGTTCACAATACATCACAAGTGAATATTATGAATCAAGACAATGAAATATACAATTAAAATATAAGAGAAGAGATAGAAAGAATTAACACAAGGGATTTTTTAACGTGGTAAAAACCTCCAAGGAGGAAACATCCACGGGTTGAACTACAACCATTGGGTACTATATTATTGGAAGTAAACATAGAAATTCACAAAGTGACCAATCTTTAGCTCACCCAAACCTAGTGAGTCTAAGCCTACCCAACCCTATTGAAAAGTATGAAATCCCTCAATGATGCGGAACCACCATATATTGGACAACACACTCAACCAACATCGATGGAAGATTCGAAATTCCTCAAGAGTGCATACACATCCGTGTACCCCGCTCTATCGGAGTCTATGTCTACCATAACGCCTAGGCCTACCAATATAGCCAACTCCTATCCAAGGCACTCTTGCCTCTAGGGAGCCTCCCATGCATGACTATCGAGTCCTCCCGACTCTAGCCTGACTCCTTGCTTACATCCGAGTCATCCCGACTCTAACCAAGACTTCATGCCTTTTACAAGGACTTCCTAGTGTGATCATGTGAATGCAAATGATGCAAACATTCATTTCAACATAGAACATGTGATCAATACATTCTATGGCACAAATAGACCTAAACATGTGAAAACACAATTAATCAAGTCTAGATGCAAAAATACATGAATAGAAACCTAAGCATGTGAAACACCTAACACATACACTCAAAGTCTCATTCACACCAAACACTTGAATCACAAATGTTCATTAAGTCCTAATTCAAGATCTATCATATACAATCAAAGGCTAGATATATGAGATTAAAATCATCAATATACTAGACAAAAATTAGAGCAAGGTTTTGAGATTTACATCAATCAAAACCTATATTCTCTAAATCACAAACAAATACACAAATCCTTGATTTCTTCAATCAAAGGACCAAATCAAATCTCAAAGTCATTTTAACACAAAATTAATTCAATTAAGTATCAAACAACCTAAGATGCCATTCTAATCACAATACAACTCACAAACAAATGTAAAACCTAGAATCATAAAATCTAGTCAACATAAGTCCACAAATTGAGTTTCATTGGAATGATAATCAAGCTACCTTTTCAAATAGCTTTCATAAAACAATAACATAGATATAGAAGAAGAAACCCCAAGCATTTGGAAGGTCAAATAACAAGAAATCCCTAAGATGAGACCATTACCTCGGATTTTGAAGCTGGTTCGGAATTCAGTGATCAACCACTGGAAATCACGATCAAACAGCTACCAAATCACTTGGAGATGTTAGAGGACTCAAATACGAACACTCTCCAACTTGAATCACTCAAATCCGACTCCGGATGAGGAAGATATGGTGTTTTGAAGTTTGGAAAAATTGGAGAGAATGCCTTACGGGAAATCTGAAAAATTCTTCTTGGAAATTCAAAATGAGAGGAGAGGGAAGAAATAGGAGGAGAGAGAAGGAGATTTTGACCAATCACGTGGTGCCACGTCACCCCCAGGCCGTGGGGCGCGTGGCCCACACGGGAGCAGAGGGTCTCCAGGCCGTGGGGCCCACGGCCTCAACCACGGCCAGCCCATGTGGCCCACGGCCTGGGCTGTCCTCCCGCGCTCCCTCGGTTCGTCGGCCCGTATCTCGGGCGTCCGAACTCCGAATTCGAATCCATTTTTGGATTACGAACCGTGACTCTCTCACGCACGAAAAAACTATACAACTTTGAAAAACGGTTGAGAAATCATCTCGGAAATCATCGATGAAGTCAACACACACGTAAGAGAATGTAAGTGGCATAGTCAACACGTTTGGACTCGAAACCTTATGAATTAACCGAAACGACCGGAACTCAATAAGGCATTAATAAGAACATGTTCAAGTCCTAAACACAAAATACGGAAACATACAAACACAAATACACACACATATGCTAGTTTCCGGACATAGTCCTAGAAAATGCAAAACACAAAGTTTATTAACTAAATGTGAATGCATGAGCATATTTTGCCAAGTGTGAAAGTGAAATGTAAATGAATAAAATCATGAAGGGACACACAAGAATGATATGTGTGAGTGTGTGCCTAGCCTTGTAAGAGATAAGAGGTCTTGATGATACCTTTGTAGACCGATAATGTCCGAAACTCTAAAAGCCGGCAACTTGAACAATAATGGTTGAGACGTCCTTCGTCTTCGAAATCCTTCATTTACTAACCACTAAACATTACAAGTAAAACACGTTTTGATATGGAATTAATGCCAACACTAATTATCAACCTAACAATCTCCCCCTTTGGCAAATTCCATGACAAAACCCCTAAACAAACACTAAAACAATTACAAAGAAAACTTGGTCACAATGAGTACAATGAGTTACACATATAGACAAAATTATAAATCAAGTCTTGAACTTCATCTTGGTCTTCTCTTGATATCACCTAAAAAAGAACTTGAAAGCACAAGAATATCCAAGAGACAACAAGTATGGCAATATCCAAGTATCCAATCATAGGCAAGAAAATAATAACATATAAGTTCAAATGGATCAAGTATGCTCCCCCTTAATACATACTATCCATCAATATATTCTAAGCCAAGATTCAACAAAAATATTACATGCCATATAGTTCAAGCTAGATACCAAATATACAAAAATATAAAAACAACTAACATAAGGCTAGTAAGCTAGATATCTCCCATGTGTTTCTCATATTTCTCCCCCTTTTTGACATGATATGAAGCCAAAGGGAAAGAGTAAGAAATTATACCTCATGAAGCTCTCTAGCCACTTGTGCCACCAAGGAAAAAGAACGGTGTGCGGATCTCACATATTGCCTTGTTGGAGTTGATTTTCCTTCCAACTCTTTGATCCTCTCATCTTGAGCAACAAGCTTTGCACTAAGGTCTTCAATCTTCCTTTGTGACGCCTCAATCAACCTATGAGATTCTTCAACCTCTTTCCTCAATTTTAAAGCCCAACTAGGAAGAGCGGGTGAGTTGGGGACATGGTTAGAATCAAGAGAATCACCAAAAGCCTAAGTACATCATTAGACTTTCCCTTGTCCTTGTATGACATGGTTGCCATACGTTCTCACTCAACTTCTCTAAGGAGGAAGCATAACATCACCATCAAGATTCCTCACACCTTTAGCTAAGCACAATTGAGTTATAAACCCTGGAAAAGCCAATTTCTTGTCCAAACGACTAGTACAAGCCGCACTTTGAATTTGCTCCACAAGCAATTCACCAAGGTTTATAGGTTGGTTAGTAACCAAGGCATACACAATCTTAATCTTGTCTCTATTAAGCTCCGAAGCATTAGTAGAAACAATAAGATTGGAGCATACAAATAAATGCCAAAATGCACTAATTTTGTTAGCTCACCTTGCCTAATAAAGCACGTTTCCCCCACACAAAATCATCATCATCACAAAGAGTCTTACCCATTAAATCAAGGTTTTCCAAGACATCAACATCAAGGAAATCCGATTCAATGTCATCGGACAAGTTAAGAAATTCATTAACCTTCCTAGGGCAAACTTAAAGACAACTTTCCTTATGCTAAGTAGCACTAGTCACAGTAGAACCGGATTTGTAAGCATTATAAAATTCTCTAACAATGGTCTCATTAGATACTCCTAACATGTTGACCCATGAAATCCAATTCCTACTCTTAAGCACATCATAGACATATGATCCAATACAAGAGTCCAAGTCAATACCCCTTTCTTGAATTATCTTTTACACCCAAAAATTCCCAATTCATCAACTTTGTACCTTTGGAAATTTTGGAAGACAATGTAGGTTTGGACTTGGCAATGGGAGATGAAGAAGTGTTTCCACCAACCTTCTTTGCTTTACCCATGATCTTGCAACACAAAACAAACTAAAACAAAGTGAGAGGAAACAAAGAAACAAATAAGAAACCAATAAACATACAAAGGCAAAACACTATATTTAATAAATCACCATGCAAGTAAGAATTTATCATAGCATCTTCATGATTTATCAAAAATAAGAATAATGCCAACAATTACAACCTTGAAGAACATGTGAACATGTCATAAAAGAACAAGAATTTAGCATATTATGCTCCCCCTTGACAAGTGCCTCATCTAAAATCAAGATAGACAAATGTTCACAAAAATCACCACACAATCACATCACAAGCAATTTTTATTAGATTTGCAAATAAGCTTCACATATCTAAGAGTTACATCAAGATTTTCAATCACTCTCATATGTCATCAAAAATTGCTAAAGTATCACAAATATAATTAAGCAAAAGTGAGTGTGTGAAGATTTTGCTTCAAGTATATGAAAAGAAGTAGTTTGATAATCAAGCATGCATACAATTTCAACATCTATTCATCTTAGGCCTTTCCATAAAAAGGTCAAACCGGTTATCATCCGAAATTTTGCTTATAAAGAGAATAGATTTCAACATGTGAGCGTGTGTGTGCATGTGGCTCGTCAACCCATTTCTATTTGTCAACCCGAGCTCATTTGATTATTCAACTATACTCCAAAAGCCTTTTATTATTTTTTTTTATTATTTTTTTTATTAAGGCTTGAATCAAAGATATTTTTTTTTTTATGATTCAATTCAACACTTCTTTGATTTTTCTAACATAAACATATACACCTCATGGCGGCTTTCACTCATCACAATGACGTAGCCCTTTCCAACATTGGGTGGCTTCACAACCAAGGTGTGTAGCCCTTTCCATGAGGGTGCTCGTTGAGTTCTATGTTGCCGAAGCAAATGGATACCAACCATTGGTCATTTTAAATGTACTAGTCCTTAAGACTTCAAGGTGTATCCAAAGCGAACATCAATCAAGCTCAACATACTTAACAAAACATACAAGAGAAGCAAAGTGCATTTTTGAAACCAATTTAAGGCTTAAAAGCACATGATTAGAAGCAAGTAAAGACTTACTTAAGATCTCTACTTCTCAAGAGAGTAGCTATCAAAGAATATGAAGCTCACATTATTCAAAATTAGCCACTCAACAATCATACAATAACAACACGCTTCATGAAATAGATCAATGTGAACACTTATCACCAAAAGATCTTAAACTAGCAAATGTCAAAGAGTACCATATAACTATATTAGTTCTCAATTATGACATGCTTCATGAATGATACAACAATGAGTTGATAGATGAAAAATCAAGTAAGCAAGCAATATGATATAGAGATACCTTCGCAAGCTATTTTCACCAAATACAAAGCCTTCACCCTTTTTATGAGTCCTCTTGGCTTGTGAGTCCTCATGACTACAAGTTATAGTGTGTCGATTCCAAGACTAAAGGCAATGTAATCCAACTCAAACAAACAAAAAATGACTTTCTCTAAAAGCCATAACAAATATGTTACATATAGATTCCAAAAAAAAACTTCTCAAAAGTTAATCCCAAATTTTGACTATCAAACAAACAAAGTGAGATAGCTAAGTTCATGTCAAGTTGTAAAGATACAAAGCAAAAAGCTAAGCCTCTTATCAACGACTAGTCTTAAAGCTACTCACATGTGCAACTTACACTAATGGTAAGAGCACTCACCCTTGACAAATTTTGTCTTGGGTGGACAACGCGAACATCATCAGATTCTCTTTGACCACAATGTTGAACCTAGAGTAAAGTTCTTCCACAACTTGATTCATAATAATATCATTAATACTCTTCTTCTCAACATTGTTAGCAACACATGCATGGTCAAACTTTGTAGGATATGCATTCTTCACCTTCCGGATATTCTTAGCATGCTTTGACAAATTATCATGCTTTCCATATTCAAAAGCTTTAGCATGCATAGAATTAGGTCCATCGCTCTATTCCTAGATGCATTTTCTAAGTTGCAATATTCAATGAATTTATAGCACTTGGGCTTGATATGGCCTAAGGTATTGCAAAAATGACATATGGGAACAAAAGGAGATTTTACCTTCCGGTGGTGGTGGAGGACAAATGGGAGTTTCAAGGGGTACCTTATTCTTCAATTTGTTCTTCTTCTTGGAACGTCTCTTCTTAGGAGCTTTCTCTTCAATGATAGCTTCACTAGTAGGAAGTGATGCTTCTATGAGCTTCTCTTCAACCACCGCTACACTTGCTCTCTAAGTTCATATTTGAGATGATCCTATCCTTTTCAAGCAAAATACCCTCAACTTCGCAAAGCTTCTTTTCAATAGCATTCTTTTCACGCAAGAGCCTACGAGTTGTAGCAACAAACTCATCCACTTGAATCTTGATCAAGTCCTCCTTCTCATCAATCTCACTCAAGGCTAATTTCAACTTCTCCTCAAGAAACTTCACCTTAGCCAAAAGATCAATGTAGGATGGATTTCATTTAAACACTCTGATGACTTTGATCAATCTCCTTATCCAATGAATCTTGATTAACATCCTCTAGAGTAGAGTGAGAAGCCATGAATGCAACAAAGTTGCTTACTAGCTCTTCTTCACTAGAAGACTCATCACTTGAGCTCTCCTCATCACTAGAGGCATCATCTTCACTCCATGTAGCCGCCATAGCCTTTCCCTTATTGTCCCTCTTAGAATCACCACTAGGACAATCCGAAGCATAATGTCAAGCTTCTTGCACTTGAAGCATGAACCTTCCTATTGCTCTTGCATGGCCACTCTCTCATGAGGTGGAGTAAAGGAACTTCTTGACTTCCTGTCCCTTGAGTACTGGCCACTTGACTGGCACCTTTCCTCTATGAACTTCCTAAACTTCCTAAACCAATAACGCCATCTCCTCATCATCATCGCTACTACTAGCTTCCTGACAACTTGAGAGCTAAACCTGTTCTTAGCCTTTGGGTTTACATGCACGCCTCAAAGTTTGAAGAGATCCTAGCAATCATCTATGTCATGACGTCAACGTCTCCGTACTCTCTTCAATGGCGGTAACCTTGGCTTTGAACCTCTTGGAAGTGATCTAAGAATCTTCCAATTTAGCCTTCCCGGAGATAGGAGTACCAAGAGCTTGGCATGGTTGGCGATGTCTAGAAGCTTATCTTGGAAGTCAATAAACTTGTCTTCCGCACCCATTTGCAAAACCTCAATGGAAGTGAGCAATTGAAGACGAGACTTCTTCATCGCTTTAGTCCCTCATTGGGATTGGAGAGCCTCCCATGCCTCCTTAGCGGTTTTCTAGGTTTTGAATGTAGGAGAATTGCCTACTATCAACACTCCAAAATAGCATTCACCGCCGATGATGCCATTTGCTAATCAAACTCATTAGTAGACCATCACTCTAGGCTTGGAAACGATCACTCCATCCACAATCTTGTTAGGAGCAAGGTAACCTTCTTCAACGGTCATCCAAGCTCTCATCAATAGATCGGATGTAGCCTTCATCCTCAATTTCCAAAAACCCGTAGTTGTGACCTTGAGAAGAGGAGGCCTAATTCGAAGGCCCCTTCGGTCATCACATCATCTTGGAAAACATTCTAGCAAATACCTAAGCAATCCAAGTAAGTGTAACCCGGATCTCGTCGAGTGCCATCCGACGACCCGCTTGATACCAATTGAATGTACACAAACGAAGTTAAATTGCTTAAAGCATACCTGGGGGGGGGGGTGAATAGGTTTTACACCTTTTTTCAAACCTGAACAAACATCTGTTTGTCCTCAAGGTAGCCTTACACACAAACAATAAGCCAAGGTAGACTACATAGACAATACGATGACACAATCATAAGAGAAATGTCTAAGTATCAACAAGTCATATGAGGTAAAATATCAAATAAACATAACAACAATATAAGCTTGTATTTCATAAGATGTTCAATGTGTTACAAGAGTGATCAAAATGTCACTAAAACAAATATTACAATATACAAAAGAATCAAGATACAAATTGATCTATAGAATGAATACACTAATCACACTATACAAAGACTTGGTTCACAATACATCACAAGTGAATATATGAATCAAGACAATAAAATATACATTAAAATCTAAGAGAAGAGATAGAAAGATTAACACAAGGGATTTTTTAACGTGGTTAAAACCTCAAGGAGGAAACATCCACGGGTGAACTACAACCATTGGGTACTATTATTGGAAAGTAAACATAGAACATTCACAAAGTGACCAATCTTTAGCTCACCCAACTAGTGAAGTCTAAGCCTACCCAACCCTATTGAAAAGTATGAAATCCCTCAATGATGCGGAACCACCAATATTGGAACAACACACTCAACCAAATCGATGGAAGATTAGAAATTCCTCAAGAGGCATACACATCCCGTGTACCCCGCTCTATCGGAGTCTATGTCTAACCATACGCCTAGGCCTACCAATATATTAACAACTCCCTATCCAAGGCATCTTGCCTCTAGGGAGCCTCCATGCATGACTATCCGAGTCCTCCGACTCTAGCCATGACTCCTGCTTACCTATCCGAGTCATCCCGACTCTAACCAAGCTTCATGCCTTTTACAAGGACTTCCTAGTGTGATCATGTGAATGCAAATGATGCAAACATTCATTTCAACATAGAACATGTGATCAATACCATTCTATGGCACAAATAGACCTAAACATGTGAAAACACAATTAATCAAGTCTAGATGCAAAAATACATGAATAGAAACCTAAGCATGTGAAACACCTAACACATACACTCAAAGTCTCATTCACACACATAACACTTGAATCACAAAATGTTCATTAAGTCCTAATTCACGATGCTATCAATATACAATCAAAGGCTAGATATATGAGATTAAAATCAATCATATACTAGACAAAAATATAGAGCAAGGTTTGAGATTTACATCAATCAAAAACCTATATTCTCTAAATCACAAACAAATACACAATCCTTGATTTCTTCAATCAAAGGACCAAATCAAATCTCAAAGTCATTTAACACAAAATTAATTCAATTAAGTATCAAACAACCTAAGATGCATTCTAATCACAATACAACTCACAAAACAAATGTAAAACCTAGAATAAAATCTAGTCAACATAAGTCCACAAATTGAGTTTCAATTGGAATGATAATCAAGCTACCTTTTCAAATAGCTTTATAAAACAATAACATAGATATAGAAGAAGAAACCCAAGCATTTGGAAGGTCAAATAACAAGAAATCCCTAAGATGAGCCATTACCTCGGATTTTGAAGCTGGTTCGGAATTCAGTGATCAACCACTGGAAATCACGATCAAACAGCTACCAAATCACTTGGAGATGTTAGAGGACTCAAATACGAACACTCTCCAACTTGAATCACTCAAATCCGACTCCGGATGAGGAAGATATGGTGTTTTGAAGTTTGGAAAAATTGGAGAGAATGCCTTACGGGAAATCTGAAAAATTCTTCTTGGAAATTCAAAATGAGAGAGAGAGGGAAAGAAATAGGAGGAGAGAGAAGGAGATTTTTGACCAATCACGTGGTGCCACGTCACCCCAGGCGTGGGGGGCGCGTGGCCCACACGGGAGCAGAGGGTGCTCCAGGCCGTGGGGCCCCACGGCCTCAACCACGGCCAGCCTATGTGGCCCACGGCCTGGGCTGTCCATCCCGCGCTCCCTCGGTTCGTCGGCCGTATCTTGGGCGTCCGAACTCCGAATTCGAATCCGTTTTCGGATTACGAACCGTGACTCTCTCACGCACGAAAAAGACTATACAACTTTGAAAAAAGGTGAGAAATCATCTCGGAAATCATCGATGAAGTCAACACAACGTAAGAGAATGTAAAGTGGCATAGTCAACACGTTTGGACTCGAAACTTATGAATGAGTAACCGAAACGACCGGAACTCAATAAGGCATTAAATAAGAACATGTTCAAGTCCTAAACACAAAATACGGAAACATACAAACACAAATACACACACATATGCTAGTTTCCGGACATAGTCCTAGAAAATGCAAAACACAAAGTTTATTAACTAAATGTGAATGCATGAGCATATTTTGCCAAGTGTGTGAAAGTGAAATGTAAATGAAATAAAATCATGAAGGGACACACAAGAATGATATGTGTGAGTGTGTGCCTAGCCTTGTAAGAGATAAGAGGTCTTGAATACCTTTGTAGACGATAATGTCCGAAACTCTTAAAAGCCGGCAACTTGAACGAATAATGGTTGAGACGTCCTTCGTCTTCGAAATCCTCATTTACTAACCACTAAACATTACAAGTAAAACACGTTTTATATGGAATTAATGCCAACACTAATTATCAACCTAACACATACACATACATATAGAAGAAGAAAACCCTAGGTAATTGAAGATCAAAAAAGATGAAATCACAAAGTTTAGTTCAATACCTAAGAATCCCGTGCAGTTTCGGTTTTGAGTGTAGAACCACCTCAAAACATGATCAAACAGCTGAAAACCTTTTTGGAAAAGGTAGGGGACTTGAATATGAAGATTCTCCAACTTGAATCACTCAATTCCGAGTTCGTATGAGAAAGTTATGGTGTTTGGAAGTTGAAAAGTTGGAGAGAAAATTTCAGCTCTAGTGTTTTTCAAATTTTCTTCTTGAAATGAAATGGGAGGGAATGAAGGATATTTAAAAGAATTCAAGAGAGGGATTTCAGGACCAATCAGGAGGTGCCATGTCACACATCCTGTGTGGGGCACGTGTGGCACACGTGGGCAGAGGAGGTCTCTTGCCGTGTGCCACACGTGTTCCTCCCAAAAATGGCTTCGGCCATTCTGCCTCCCTCGTGCTCCTCTTGCATCTTCAACCGTATTCGGGCATCCGAACTTCGAATTCGAATCCATTTTCATATTACAAATTGTGACCCTCATGCACAATGATGACTACAAAACTTTGACAAAAGGTTGAGAATTCATCTCGGAAAATGACGACGAAGAAACTCAACGAATGAGAACGCAAAGTAGCGTAGCTACATCGTTTGGACTCGAAACTAAATGAATGAGTAACCGAAATGACCGGGACACAATAAGAATTCATATGAGATCATGTTAAAGTCCAAAATACAAGAAACACAAACAAATAAACACAATGTCACACAAGTATGCCATATCCAAGCGATAGTCATAAAACATGTAAGGTTCCCATTTGTTGATTGGCTCATTTCATGGACAAACCACATGTTGGGGTTCTTTGTAAGGGTAGCTTAGGTGTTAGTATTATTGTTCGAAGCCCTTTGAAGACCTCGTGTTGATAAGCACCGAAGGTAAATTTTATATGCTTACTTGTCTGAAGAGATAGTTGCACACACTCACAACTCATGCATATGTTTAATCCTTGTATGTGTGTCTTATTTGTGTGCTTTAATGTTCATTAACATCTTTCTTGCATGTTAGTTTGATTGCATTGCATATCCAATTGCCTTGTCATGCTTAGACTTAGGATTGCATTTTTGCATTGGGTGCTCCCAAAAGCGCTCTACAGAAGCGCTGTACGAACAGCCCCCTTCGAGCACTGTACAGACCAGATCGATTTAATTCGGTCGCTGTACGGGCGCTGTACAAAGCGCTGTACGTACAGCGCCCCTCTGTTTTCCCGAGAGAACAGAGTAGGGGCTCTGTACAGTCGCTGTACATAAGCGCCCTACGTACAGCGCCCAAGGCAAATTTGAGGCAAACTTATCAAAACGACCACACTTTGATTTGGCCTCCTATATATGCCACTTTGACTTTCGGTCAATTAAGAGAGTTCATATTCAGATTTCATACTTAGGATATTTTTCAAAGAGAAGAAAAATTCCAAGAACTCATTTTATTTACTCAAACATTTTTTTATGATCATCAATCATAATCTAGTATCATCTTTGATCATCTAGATGTCATCTTGCATGGATTCTTCATCATACTTTGCTTGGTAAGCTTTTCACTAATATCTTACATATTTTGTGTTTTCTTAACAAGCAATCTTAATTACTTGTATTATATATATTTTGGATACAAGTTTGAGATTAGTGTGATGTATGTTGAGAAGTTGTATTGTGATAGCTAATTAGGTTTTGTGCTTAATCTTGATTAGCTAAACTATTTGACATGTCATTAGTTTTTAATATCTAGGATTGTTCTAATTGCATATTAATCATCTTAGATAAGCATATAGGGTTTCCCTTGCTCTATGTTGCATTTTGGATATTCATATATTCACTTAGGGTGTTATTCTCTTCATTGAGAAGGTAAGTCTTGTGTGTAGCTTCCGGGATTAGGTTGCTTAGATCGCAAACAAATTGGACTAGGTTCACTCATACCGGGATTAGGTAGGTGTGTGATTACTTCCGAGATTAGGTTGTAATCGTTTACACATTTAGTGGATTCGAGGTTCGAGTGTGGCTTACTTACTAGCCCGTGGTTTTTCCGTGAGGGTTTCCACGTAAAAATCAAGTGTTATTTAATTTCCGCATTTTATACTTGATTATTACTTTATCTATTTATGGGTAATTTCGTAATTTTGGCTTAACACGAAAAATTGGGTAATAAGTTTAAAATCTATTCACCCCCCCTCTAGATAGTTTCATACACACCGTGCTATAATTTGTTTCAATTGGTATCAGAGCGGGTTCCTAGACATACATAGGTGATCCTTGCTTATTTTGGTGTGTTTGCATTTTGTGTGATTTTTATCATTCATACATTTGCATTCATTTCATTCATTCATAAACACTATGAGTGGAAACGATGGAAATGGTGGTGGCAACGAAGGTGCTTCTAGCACAAGGCCTCCACTTCTTACCGGATTGAACTATTCCCAATGGAAAGGAAAGATGGAATCCTACATATGCCAAATTCACGACGTGCATGGATGGCGGTGGAAGACGGATATGATCTACCCATGATGACTCCCGGTGGTGGAGGAGAAGAAGTATTGAAGCCTAAGGCGCAATGGAACACACAAGAGTTTGAGGCTTCAAAGTGGAATAGGAAGGCGATGCATGCCATCTTATGTGCTATGGACGAAAATCAATACAAATTGATTCAAAATACTATGATAGCTAAGGAGGCATGGGACATCCTAGAGATTGCACATGAGGGAACCGAAGTGGTGGAGGACTCTAAGCTTCAAGTCCTCCAAAATCAATTCGAGATGCTTAAGATGGAGGAGAATGAGTGCTTCAACGACTTCGAGATCAAGTTAATGGACATAGTCAACCAAAGTCATCAACTTGGTGATCCATATTCGGATAGGAGAATCAAGCAAAAGATTATGAGATCTCTCCCTGATAGGTTCGAATCAAAGGTGACGGCTTGGAAGAAAATAGTGGTTATAAGGATATGAAGCTGAGTGAGGTGATTGGGAGACTTCTAGCTTATGAGTCTAGGAAGGGTCCTATCTCCACACCTCCTAAAAAGCAAAAAGGAATTGCTTTGAAGACCTCCAAGGATGAAAAGGAGGCAAAGAAGATTGACTCGGATGAAGACCTTGCCTTGTTTGTAAAAAGGTTCAACAAGGTTATGAAGTTTAGAAGAAAGGGCTTTGGATCAAAAGGTCAAGATTTGAAGAAAAAGGGCTCTTTCAAGAAGTTTGAACTTAGGCAAGAAAGGACTGAAAGGAAAGGGGTCCGATGTTTCGAGTGTGGTGGCATAGGTCACTTTGCCCTGAATGTGCAAATCACAATGAGAAGAAAAAGGGAAAAGTGATGGCCGCCACTTGGAGTGGAAGTAGTGATGACTCATATGAGGGAGATGAGTCTTCGGATGATGAATAGCTCATGGCTAATCTCCTAGCTTTTGCCTCCTCCCATAAAAGCAAAAGTGCTAGTGAGAGAGAGGAAATGAGTCAAGAGGAAAATGACTCAAGTGGAGAAGAAAGTGATTCCTCTTCTAACTCCATAAATGGTTTTGTGGAGAAAAAGGTGCTTGCTAAATATCATGCCGAGTTTAATGATTTAGCAATCAAGAGCACAAGAAAGATCAAGATGTTGAGAGAAGAAAATCTTGAGCTTGCATCTCATAATGACCACTTAAGTGAACAAGTGGAAAAATTCAAGAAGATGGAAGATAAGCTAAGAGAGGAGTTAGTCTTATCTAGGAGGAATGAAGATAGTCTAAAGAGGGAGCTTGAAGAAGTTAGAGAATCTATGACTAGGATGGATTCTAGCACCAAGAAGCTTGACCATATGCTTGGTGTTGGAAAGAGTCCATGTGACAAGAGGGGTCTTGGGTATGAAGATGGCAAGAAGATCTCAACCTCTAACAAGACTGTGTTTGTCAAGTCTTTGAGGAACGAAGAAACTTCATTTATGCAAATTCCTAGGAAGAAGTTAGAAATAGGACAAAGTTCAAATGCACAAGTGAAGATAGGGCCAAGAAGGCAACCTCAAGCTCAACCCCTAGGGTCCCTCAAGCCAACATTCCTCCACAATTGGCTCACAAAGAAAAGAGACCTATCATGCAACCTCAAGCTAGGAAGCAATCTAGACCGGTTCAACAACGAAGACGGATTGAACCCATTCATCCACAAAGACAAGGACAAGGTATGATTCCTTATTTTACTCCTATATGTCACTTTGTGGATTTGATGGTCATATTAGACCACATTGCTTTCTATTTATTAAAATGTGCAAAACTAGAAGCATGATAGAAAAGAAAAAGAAAAAAGCCATGATGCATGTTCCTAGGAATGATAATATTATTATGCATGATCCTAGAACATCTAGAACCCATGTACCAAAGACCACTAATAAAGCTAAGATTGTTTCCAGGTGGATTAGAAAGAATGAAATTGTTTGCCATGTTGCTCAAATAGCCTTGAAGGCAATTCTTCTAATTTTTGGTATCTAGATAGTGGGTGCTCTAGGCACATGACGGGAAACAAGAGTTTCTTCGAGACTCTTGTTATGGAGGAAGGAGGATATGTCACTTTTGGTGATGGATCCAAAAAGAAAGTTGTAGGGAAAGGAACCATTTCCGTTCCCGGATTACCCTCCTTATCCGATCATTTATTTGTTGATGGCTTGAAAGCCAATTTAATAAGCATTTCACATCTAGGTGATGAAGGATATTCCGTCTTGTTTAGCAAAGATGATTGCTCAATCCTAAAGCTCGATAGACAAACATTGTTGAAAGGTATGAGACCTAGTGACAATTGTTATTGTCTTGAAGCTAGAATAGTCTCAAACAATGTGTTCATGGATGAGCAAATAGAGTTATGGCATGAAAGACTTAGCCACATGAACTTTAGGGATTTAAGAACCCTTGGAAAGTTCAATTTTGTGCGAGGCCTCCCTAAGCTTGGGAAGAAAGCCAATGGAATTTGTGGACCTTGCCAACAAGGAAAACAAACCAAAAGCATGCACAAAAAGGGCAAGTATCTCTCCACCAAGGAGCCTCTTGAGCTTCTCCACATGGATCTCATGGGTCCTATGCAAACCGAGAGTTTAGGTGGAAAGAGATACATTTTTGTTTGTGTTGATGATTTCTCTAGATTTACATGGACATATTTTCTTAGAGAAAAATTTGAAACTTTTGATAAGTTTAAAATGCTTTGTACTAAATTACAAAATGAAATGAATTCTAATATTAAAAGCATTAAACGGATTAGAAGTGACCATGGGAGGGAGTTTGAGAATGCCTCTTTGAAAGCTATTGTGATAGTTTAGGCATCTCCATGAGTTTTCGACTCCTAGGACACCTCAACAAAATGGAGTTGTTGAGAGGAAGAATAGGGTCCTCCAAGAGATGGCCCGAGTGATGTTGCTTAGCAACAATGTCCTTAGGAACCTATGGGCCGAAGCGTCAATACGGCTTACTATATAGGGAATAGAGTGTTCCTAAGGCCCGGATCTAGAAACACCTCCTATGAGTTATGGAAGGGTAGGAAGCCAAATGTTAGCTACTTCCACACATTTGGAAGCAAATGCTACATTTTAAATGACCGTGATCAACTTGGCAAGTTTGATGCTAAAAGTGATGAGGGTATCTTTATTGGCTATGCCTTGAATAGTAGAGCCTATAGAGTTTTCAACTTGGAGACTCGAACTGTCATGGAATCATCAAATGTTGTCATTGATGATACAAGGCTCAAGTCTAATGACCATGAGGAGGAGGATGTTTTAGAGGATGACTCTCCTTTGGAGAGGGTTGTGGTGACTCCCAATGTTGGGACGTCCAATGACAATAATGAAGTCACACAACCTATTACTAGAGTCTCTCTCTTGGACTCTAATGAACCCGCTCCATGGGTTAGAAGACTCCATAACAAAGAGGATGTTATTGGAGATGTGAATGAGGGTGTTAGGACTAGACGTCAAATAGCTAATCTCATTAGCTTACATGCTACACCTCTCAAATTGAACCCAAAAAGGTTGATGAAGCCTTGAATGATGAATTTTGGGTTCTTGCCATGCAAGAAGAGCTAAACCAATTTGAAAGGATGAGGTTTGGACTCTAGTTCCTAGGCCTAAAAGCTCACATGTGATAGGAACTAAGTGGATTTATAGGAATAAATCCGATGAGAATGGCAACATAGTGCGGAACAAGGCTAGACTTGTAGCTCAAGTGTACTCTCAAATTGAGGGTATCGACTTTGAGGAGACTTTTGCTCCCGTTGCCCGTTTAGAGTCCATTAGGCTTCTCTTGTCCATCTCTTGTGTGCACAAGTTCAAATTGCACCAAATGGATGTTAAGAGTGCCTTCCTCAATGGCTTCTTGCAAGAGAAAGTGTTTGTTGAACAACCTAAGGGGTTTGTGGATGCACACCACCCCAACCATGTCTATCGCCTCAAGAAGGCACTATATGGGTTGAAACAAGCACCGAGGGCTTGGTATGAGCGCCTCACTCAATTTCTTGTTGACAATAACTACACAAGGGGTAGTGTTGACAAGACACTATTCATCAAGAAAGAAAATGATGAGCTTTTCATAGCTCAAATTTATGTTGATGACATAGTGTTTGGCTCTACCAACAACACCAAGGTCCAACAATTTGTTGATGTCATGTCTCATGAATTTGAGATGAGTCTTGTTGGTGAGCTTAGTACTTCCTAGGTTTGTAAATTAGGCAAATGAATGATGGGATTTTCATAACCCAAGCCAAATATGCTAAGAACCTAGTGAAGAAGTTTGGTTAGAGAAGCTAAACATTGTGATACACCCATGAGTACCACTTTGAAGCTAAGCAAGGATGCTAGTGGTAAAAGTGTGGAACAAACGTTATATCGTGGTATGATAGGAAACTTGCTTTATTTGACCGCAAGTAGGCCCGATATCTCCTTTAGTGTGGGTGTGTGTGCTAGGTACCAAGCGGATCCTAAGGAGTCCCATCTCTCTTCCATAAAGAGAATCATCCGCTATGTGAATGGGACATCCAACTATGGGATTTGGTACTCTTTTGACACTAATCCTAGTCTTGTAGGCTTTAGTGATGCGGATTGGGCAGGAAATTGTGATGATAGGAAGAGCACATCGGGCGGTTGCTTTCTAGGCAACAACTTGGTGTTTTGGTTTTGCAAAAAGCAAAACTCGATTTCCTTGTCCACGGCCGAGGCCGAGTACATAGCCGCGGGGAGTGGATGCACACAACTCCTATGGATGAAGTAAATGCTAGTAGATTACGGATTCAACCAAGGTACTCTCACTCTCTTTTGTGATAACATGAGTGCCATTAATATTTCCAAGAATCCGGTACAACATTCTAGAACTAAGCATATTGACATCCGCCATCACTTCATTAGAGAGCTTGTTGAAAATAAATGCATAGTACTTGAACATGTAGGTACTAATGATCAACTTGCAGACTTATTTACTAAACCCTTAGATGCTACTCGATTTAAAACTCTTAGTAGATCTATTGGGATATGTCTTGTGGAGTGATGTGTTTATGATTGACCCCATATGGGGAACTCAAGCAAAGAGAGCTATTTTGCATTCTTGTCACTTGCAAAAAATTTGAAATATCTTATGCCTTTCTTTTAATTGCTTGAGTAAGCTTGGTTGTACATATGTATATATGTTTTTAATTCAATAAGTGTGAACCTTGCTTGTTTACAATCCATGTTATTTATGTTCAAACATGTATTTTTGGACTAGGAGATGTACATAGGAAGTATGACTTGAATGACCTTTAGTTATCTCCATGACATGATGATTCTTTAATAACATGCTAATGTCAAATGAAAAAGCATGAAATTCATATAACATGCTCACATGAAAAGCATGAATTGATGATTGCATATTCTTAAAATGCAAAACTTGTGAGAAAGCTTATGAGACTCAAAATGAATAAAGGATTGTATCAGTTCAAAGGAATTTATATTCCAAATGTCTCTTTCTTATTGGTTGAACATGGCTATCATACGGATATCTTATCCGGAATAATCAAATAGGGTGCAAAGTCGCTCATGCCATGTTTCGCTTATAAAGTTGGATATAGTTGCTATTAGATTGAAATCAATAATCTCTATATTGCTTTTCTCATGACATTGGTGAATTTTGAATTCTTATTAGAAACCTTTGTCATTTGCTTTGCCAAATACCATTGTATTTTGGACTTGAATGCTATATGTCTTGTATGCAAAGCATGTTGGATTCACACATTTTCTACAAATAAATCTCCTTGTTCTCTTCAATTATTTGAGATGCATAAAGTGACTTATATTGATTATGCAAATATCTTGCATGCTACTATCTCTCGTTGCTATGAGTGACCCGGTTGGGGACTACTCCTTTGCCTATATCCTGACAAAAAGGGGGAGTAGGAATGGTAAGGGGAGTTGAAAATTGTAGTAGCAAATGTGCTTGTTGGGGACAACATTCATTGAGGGGGAGTAACCCATTGAGGGGGAGCATTGCATACACATACATTGCATAATGTTGTGCCTATTTTTTTAAATGCAAATGCTTGTTATTGTTCTCACTTGATTAATCTCCACTTTACTTGTATTGGAAATATTAGAAACTTTAATTTCAGGGGTTGATTGTTCTACAAGAGATTGAAGACTTGAAGTTTTATTGTCTATCTCTTTGTATTGTAGATAATCTTTGTTGTCCCGTAGTTTCTATTTTTTTGTGAGGATTCAATGTAAGTGGTGGTTTTGTTACGAAATAGCCAAAGGGGGAGATTGTAAGGTTCTCATTTGTTGATTGGCTCATTTCGTGGACAAACCACATGTTGGGGTTCTTTGTAAGGGTAGCTTAGGTGTTAGTATTATTGTTCGAAGCCTTTTGAAGACCTCGTGTTGATAAGCACCGAAGGTAAATTTCTATGTGCTTACTTGTCTTGAAGAGATAGTTGCACACACTAACAACTCATGCATATGTTTAATCCTTGTATGTTGTGTGTCTTATTTGTGTGCTTTAATGTTCATTAACATCTCTTCTTGCATGTTAGTTTGATTGCATCTTGCATATCCAATTGCCTTGTCATGCTTAGACTTAAGATTGCATTTTGCATTGGGCGCTCCCAAAAGCGCTCTACAGAAGCGCTGTACGAACAGCCCCTTCGAGCGTTGTACAGACCTGATCGATTTAATTCGGTCCCTGTACGGGCGCTGTACATGCACTGTACAAAGCGCTGTACGTACAGCGTGAAACTAATTAATGCACGGTGTGTATAAAACTATCTAGAGGGGGGGTGAATAGATTTTACGCTTTTTACCCAATTTTTCGTGTTAGTCAAAATTACGAAATTACCCTCAAGATAAAATAAACAAGCAAGTGTAATATGGTGCGGAAATTAAATTGACACTTGATTTTTACGTGGAAACCCTCACGGGAAAAACCACGGGCTATGTAAGTAAGCCACACTCGAACCTCGAATCCACTAAATGTGCAAACGATTACAACCTAATCCCGGTAGTAATCACACACCTACCTAATCCCGGTATGAGTGAACCTAGTCCGATTTGCTTGCGATCTAAGCAACCTAATCCCGATTGCTACACACAAGACTTAGCTTCTCTTGAAGAGAATACAACCCTAAGTGAATATATGAAAATATCCAAAATGCAACATAGAGCAAGGGAAACCCTATATGCTTATCTAAGATGATTAATATGCAATTAAGAACAATCCTAGATATCAAAACTAAATGACATGTCAATTAGTTTAGCTAATCAATATCAAGCACAAAAACCTAATATGCTAGCACAATACAACTTCTCAAACATACATCATACTAATCTCAATCTTGTATTCAACAAATATAAAATCACATACAAGTAATTAAATTGAGATTGCTAGATAAGAGAAACACAAAATATGTAAGATATTAGTGAAAAGCTTACCAAGCAAAGTATGATGAAGAATCCATGCAAGATGTCATCTAGATGATCTAAGATGATGCTAGATGATGATTGATGATCATGGAAAAGTGTTTGAGTAATTAAAAATGAGTTCTTGGAATTTTTCTTCTCTTTGAAAAATATCCTAAGTATGAATCTGAATATGAACTCTTGTAATTGACCTAAAGTCAAAGTGGCATATATAGGGGGCCAAAACAAAGTGTGGTCGTTTTGATAAGTTTGCCCACTATTTGCCTTGGGCGCTGTACGTAGGGCGCCTTGTACAGCGCCTGTACAGCGCCCTTGCTCTGTTTTCACGAGGAAACAGAGTGGCGCTGTACGTACAGCGCTCTGTACGCGCCACGTACAGCGCCCCAACAGCGACCCAACAGCGACCGATTAAATCGATCAGGTCTGAACAGCGCTCAATGGGCGCTGTTCGTACAGCGCTTCTTGGGGGCGCCCAGTGCAAAAATGCAATCCTAAGTCTAAGCATGACAAGGCAATTGGATATGCAAGATGCAATCAAACTAACATGCAAGAAGAGATGTTAATGAGCATTAAGGCACACATAAAAGACACACAACATATAAGGATTAAACATATGCATGAGTTGTGAGTGTGTGCATCTATCTCTTCAAGACAAGTAAGCACTTAGAATATTACCTTTGGTGCTTGTCAATAGTGAGGTCTTCAAAAGGGCCTAAGCAATAACAACAACATCTAAGCTACCCTTACAAAGCATCCCCACATGTGGTTTGATCACGAAATAAGCCAATTAAAACAACGGGAATCCTAACAATCTCCCCCTTTGGCTATTTCGTGACAAAACCACCACTCACATTGATTCCTCACATAGAATTAGAAACTACGGGACTACAATGATTATCTACATTACAAAGAGATAAGAAAAAAACTTCAAGTCTTCAATCTCTTGTAGAACAATCAAGCCCTGAAAATAAAGTTTCTAGCATTTCCAATACAAGTAAAGTGTGAGATTAATCATGTGAGAACAATACCAAGCATTTGCATTTTTAGTTTAGGCACAACATTAGCAAATGTATGAATGATAAATGCAATGCTCCCCCTCAAAGGGTTACTCCCCCTCAATGTATGTTCTCCCCAAAATGCACAAAAGCTTCTATATTTTGCAACTCCCCTTACCATTTCCTACTCCCCCTTTTTGTCATGATATAGGCAAAGGAGTAGTCCCCAACCGGGTCACTCAAAGCAACGAGAGATAGAAGCATGCAAGATATGCATATACATATAAGTCACTTTATGCACTTCAATTAATTTGAGAGAAACAAGGAGATTTATTTGAGAAAATGTGTGAATCCAACATGCTTTGCATACAAGACATATAGCATTCAAGTCCAAAATACAATGGTATTTGGCAAAGCAAATGACAAAGGTTTCTAATTTGAATTCAAACCAATTTCACCAATGTCATGGGAAAAGCAAGGATATAGAGATTATTGATTTCAATTTTAAGAGCAACTATATCCAACTTTATAAGCGAAACATGGCATGAGCGACTTTGCACCCTATTTGATTTTTCCGGATAAGAATCCGTATGATAGTAACCATGTTCAACTAATAAAGAAAGAGAGACATTGGAATGTAAATTCCTTTGAACGGATACAAGATCCTTTATTCATTTGAGTCTCATTAGCTTTCACACAAGTTTTGCATTTTTAAGAATATGCAATCATCAATTCATGCTTTTCATGTGAGCATGTTGTATGAATTTCATGCTTTTTCATTTAGCATTAGCATGTTATTAAAGAATCATCATGTCATGGAGATAACTATAGGTCATTCACATCATACTTCCTATGTAAATCTCCTAGTCCAAAAATGCATGTTTGAACATAAATATGACATGGATTGTAGACAAGCAAGGTTCACACTTATAGAATTGAAAACATATATCATATGTACAACCAAGCTTACTCAAGCAATCAAAAGAAGAGGCATAAGTTATTTCAAATTTTTTGCAAGTTACAAGAATGCAAAATAGCTCTCTTTGCTTGAGTTCCCCATATGGGGTCAATCATAGAACATCACTCCACAAGACATATCCCAATAGATCTACTAAGAGTTTTAAATCGAGTAGCATCTAAGGGTTTAGTAAATAAGTCCGCAAGTTGATCATTAGTACCTACATGTTCAAGTACTATGCATTTATTTTCAACAAGCTCTCTAATGAAGTGATGGCGGATGTCAATATGCTTAGTTCTAGAATGTTGAACCGGATTCTTGGAAATATTAATGCACTCATGTTATCACAAAAGAGAGTGAGAGTACCTTGGTTGAATCCGTAGTCTACTAGCATTTGCTTCATCCATAGGAGTTGTGTGCATCCACTCCCGCGGCTATGTACTCGGCCTCGGCCGTGGACAAGGAAATCGAGTTTTGCTTCTTGCAAAACCAAGACACCAAGTTGTTGCCTAGAAAGAAGCAACCGCCCGATGTGCTCTTCCTATCATCACAATTTCCTGCCCAATCCGCATCACTAAAGCCAACTAGACTAGCATTAGTGTCAAAAGAGTACCAAATCCCATAGTTGGATGTCCCATTCACATAGCGAATGATCCTCTTCACGGAAGAGAGGTGGGACTCCTTAGGATCCGCTTGGTACCTAGCACACACACCCACACTAAAAGATATATCGGGCCTACTTGCGGTCAAATAAAGCAAGCTACCTATCATGCCACGATATAGAGTTTGTTCCACACTTTTACCACTAGCATCCTTGCTTAGCTTCAAAGTGGTACTCATGGGTGTATCACAATTGGCTTTCTCTAAACCAAACTTCTTCACTAGGTTCTTAGCATATTTGGCTTGGGTTATGAAAATCCCATCATGCATTTGCCTAATTTGCAAACCTAGGAAGTAACTAGCTCACCAACAAGACTCATCTCAAATTCAAGAGACATGACATCAACAAATTGTTGGACTTTGGTGTTGTTGGTGGAGCCAAACACTATGTCATCAACATATATTTGAGCTATGAAAAGCTCATCATTGTCTCTCTTGATGAATAGTGTCTTGTCAACACTACCTCTTGTGTAGTTATTGTCAACAAGAAATTGAGTGAGGCGCTCATACCAAGCCCTCGGTGCTTGTTTCAACCCATAAGTGCCTTCTTGAGGCGATAGACATTGGGGTGGTGTGCATCCACAAACCCCTTAGGTTGTTCAACAAACACTTCCTCTTGCAAGAAGCCATTGAGGAAGGCACTCTTGACGTCCATTTGGTGCAATTTGAACTTGTGCACACAAGAGATGGACAAGAGAAGCCTAATGGACTCTAAGCGGGCAACGGGAGCAAAAGTCTCCTCAAAGTCGATACCCTCAATTTGAGAGTACCCTTGTGCTACAAGTCTAGCCTTGTTCCGCACTATGTTGCCATCCTCATCGGATTTGTTCCTAAATATCCATTTTGTGCCTATGACATTAGTGGTCTTAGGCCTAGGAACTAGAGTCCAAACCTCATTCCTTTCGAATTGGTTTAGCTCTTCTTGCATGGCAAGAACCCAAAATTCATCATTTAAGGCTTCTTCAACCTTTTTGGGTTCTATTTGAGAGGTGTAGCATGTCAAGCTAATTAGATTAGCTATTTGACGCCTAGTTCTAACACCCTCATTAACATCTCCAATAACATCCTCTTTGTTATGGAGTCTTCTAACCCATGGAGCGGGTTCATTAGAGTCCAAGTTAGGAACTCTAGTACTAGGTTGTGTGACTTCATTAGATGTCCCAACATTGGGAGTCACCACAACCCTCTCCAAAGGAGAGTCATCCTCTAAAACATCCTCCTCCTCATCATTTTTGGACTTGAGCCTTGTATCATCAATGACAACATTTGATGATTCCATGACGGTTCGAGTCTTCAAGTTGAAAACTCTATAGGCTCTACTATTCAAGGCATAGCCAATAAAGATACCCTCATCACTCTTAGCATCAAACTTGCCAAGTTGATCACGGTCATTTAAAATGTAGCATTTGCTCCCAAATGTGTGGAAGTAGCTAACATTTGGCCTCTTGCCTTTCCATAATTCATAGGAGGTGTTTCTAGTACCGGGCCTTAGGAACACTCTATTTCCTATATAGCAAGCCGTGTTGATGGCTTCGGCCCATAGGTTCCTAGGGACATTGTTGCTAAGCAACATCACACGGGCCATCTCTTGGAGGACCCTATTCTTCCTCTCAACAACCCATTTTGTTGAGGTGTCCTAGGAGCGGAAAACTCATGGGAGATGCCTAGGCTATCACAATAGCTTTCAAAAGAGGCATTCTCAAACTCCCTCCCATGGTCACTTCTAATCCGTTTAATGCTTCTAATATTAGAATTCATTTCATTTTGCAATTTAGTACAAAGCATTTTAAACTTATCAAAAGTTTCGGATTTTTCTCTAAGAAAATATGTCCATGTAAATCTAGAGAAATCATCAACACAAACAAAAATGTATCTCTTTCCACCTAAGCTCTCGGTTTGCATAGGACCCATGAGATCCATGTGGAGAAGCTCTAGGGGCTCCTTGGTGGAGAGATACTTGCCCTTTTTGTGCATGCTTTTGGTTTGTTTTCCTTGTTGGCAAGGTCCACAAATACCATTGGCTTTCTTCCCAAGCTTAGGGAGGCCACGCACACACTCGAACTTTCCAAGGGTTCTTAAATCCCTAAAGTTCATGTGGCCAAGTCTTTCATGCCACAACTCAACTTGCTCATCCATGGACACATTGTTTGAGACTATTCTAGCTTCAAGACAATACAATTGTCGCTAGATCTCATACCTTTCAATAAGGTTTGTCCATCGGGCTTTAGGATTGAGCAATCATTTTTACTAAACAAGACGGAATATCCTTCATCACTTAGATGTGAAATGCTTATTAAATTGGCTTTCAAGCCATCAACAAATAAAGCATCGGATAAGGAGGGTAAACCGGGAACGGAAATGGATCCTTTCCCTACAACCTTCTTTTTGGATCCATCACCGAAAGTGACATATCCACCTTCCTCCATAACAAGAGTCTCGAAGAAACTCTTGTTTCCCGTCATGTGCCTAGAGCACCCACTATCCAAATACCAAAAATTAGAAGAATTTGCCTTCAAGGCTATTTGTGCAACATGGCAAACATTTTCATTCTTTCTAATCCACTTAGCAACAATTTTGGCTTTCTTAGTGGTCTTTGGTACATGTGCTCTATTATTCCTAGGATCATGCAAATCAATATTATTCTAGGAACATGCATCATGGCTCTTTTCTTTTTCTTCTCTATCATGCTTCTAGTTTTGCACATTTTTATATAGCGAAAGCATTGTGGTCTAATATGACCAACAAATCCACAAAAGTGACAAATAGGAGTAAAATAAGGAATCATACCTTGTCCTTGTCTTTGTGGATGAAGGGGTTCAATGCGTCTTCGTTGTTGAACCGGTCTAGGTTGCTTCCAAGCTTGAGGTTGCATGATAGGCCTCTTTCCTTTGTGAGCCATTTGAGGAGAAATGTTGGCTTGAGGAACCCTAGGGGGTTGAGCTTGAGGTTGCCTTCTTGGCCCCATCTTCACTTGAGCATTTGAACTTTGTCCTATTTCTAACTTCTTTCTAGGAAGTTGCACAAGTGAAGTTTCTTCTTTCTTCAAGCTCTTGACAAATATGGTCTTGTTAGAGGTTGAGATCTTCTTGTCATCTTCATACCCAAGACCCCTCTTGTCACATGGACTCTTTCCAACACCAAGCATATGGTCAAGCTTCTTGGTGCTAGAATCCATCCTAGTCATAGATTCTCTAACTTCTTCAAGCTCCCTCTTTAGACTATCCTCATTCCTCCTAGATAAGACTAACTCCTCTTTTAGCTTATCTTCCATCTTCTTGAATTTCTCCACTTGTTCACTTAAGTGGTCATTTTGAGATGCAAGTTCAAGATTTTCTTCTCTCAACATCTTGATCTTTCTTGTACTCTTGATTGCTAAATCATTAAATTCGGCATGATATTTAGCAAACTCCTTTTTCTCCATAAATCCATTCATGGAGTTAGAGGAGGAATCACTTTCTACATCACTTGAGTCATTTTCCTCTTGACTCATTTCCTCTCTCTCACTAGCACTTTTGCTTTTATGGGAGGAGGCAAAAGCTAGGAGATTAGCCATGAGCTCTTCATCATCCGAAGACTCATCTCCCTCATAGGAGTCATCACTACTTCCACTCCAAGTGGCGGCCATCACTTTCCCCTTTTTCTTCTCAACATGGTTTGCACAATCGGGGGCAAAATGACCTATGCCACCACACTCGAAACAACGGACCCCTTTCCTTTCGGTCCTTTCTTGCCTAGGTTCAAACTTCTTGAAAGAGCCCTTTTTCTTCAAATCTTGACCTTTTGACCCAAAGCTCTTCCTTCTAAACTTCATAACCTTGTTGAACCTTTTTACAAACAAGGCAAGGTCTTCATCCGAGTCAACCTTCTTTTCCTCCTTTTCATCCTTGGAGGTTTTTAAAGCAATTCCTTTTTGCTTTTTAGTGGGTGTGGAGATAGGCCCTTTCCTAGACTCATAAGCTAGAAGTCTCCCAATCACCTCACTCGGCTTCATATCCTTATAACCACTATTTTCTTCTAAAGCCGTCACCTTCGATTCAAACCTATCGGGTAGAGATCTCATAATCTTTTGCTTGATTCTCCTATCCGAATATGGATCACCAAGTTGATGGCTTTGGTTGACTATATCCATCAACTTGATCTCAAAGTCGTTGAAGCACTCATTCTCCTCCATCTTAAGCGTCTCGAATTGAGTTTGGAGGACTTGAAGCTTGGAGTCCTTCACACTTCGGTTCCCTCATGTGCAATCTCTAGGATGTCCCAAGCCTCCTTAGCTATCCTAGTATTTTGAATCAACTTGTATTGATTTTCGTCCATGGCACACAAGATGGCATGCAACGCCTTCCTATTCCACTTTGAAGCATCAAACTCTTGCGCGTTCCATTGCGCCTTAGGCTTCAAAACATCTTCTCCTCCACCCGCGGGAGTCATCATAGGGAGATCATATCCGTCTTCCACCGCCATCCATGCACGGTCATGAATTTGGCATATGTAGGATTCCATCTTCCCTTTCCATTGGGAATAGTTCAATCCGGTAAGAAGTGGAGGCCTGTGCTAGAAGCTCCTTCGTGGCCACCACCATTTCCACCGTTTCCACTCATAGTGTTTATGAATGAATGAAATGAATGCAAATGTATGAATGATCAAAAATCACACAAAATGCAAAACACACCAAAATAAGCAAGGATCACCTATGTATGTCTAGGAACCCGCTCTGATACCAATTGAAACTAATTAATGCACGGTGTGTATAAAACTATCTAGGGGGGGGTGAATAGATTTTACGCTTTTTACCCAATTTTTCGTGTTAGTCAAAATTACGAAATTACCCTCAAGATAAAATAAACAAGCAAGTGTAATATGGTGCGGAAATTAAATTGACACTTGATTTTTACGTGGAAACCCTCACGGGAAAAACCACGGGCTATGTAAGTAAGCCACACTCGAACCTCGAATCCACTAAATGTGCAAACGATTACAACCTAATCCCGGTAGTAATCACACACCTACCTAATCCCGGTATGAGTGAACCTAGTCCGATTTGCTTGCGATCTAAGCAACCTAATCCCGATTGCTACACACAAGACTTAGCTTCTCTTGAAGAGAATACAACCCTAAGTGAATATGTGAAAATATCCAAAATGCAACATAGAGCAAGGGAAACCCTATATGCTTATCTAAGATGATTAATATGCAATTAAGAACAATCCTAGATATCAAAACTAAATGACATGTCAATTAGTTTAGCTAATCAATATCAAGCAAAAAACCTAATATGCTAGCACAATACAACTTCTCAAACATACATCATACTAATCTCAATCTTGTATTCAACAAATATAAAATCACATACAAGTAATTAAATTGAGATTGCTAGATAAGAGAAACACAAAATATGTAAGATATTAGTGAAAAGCTTACCAAGCAAAGTATGATGAAGAATCCATGCAAGATGTCATCTAGATGATCTAAGATGATGCTAGATGATGATTGATGATCATGGAAAAGTGTTTGAGTAATTAAAAATGAGTTCTTGGAATTTTCTTCTCTTTGAAAAATATCCTAAGTATGAATCTGAATATGAACTCTTGTAATTGACCTAAAGTCAAAGTGGCATATATAGGGGGCCAAAACAAAGTGTGGTCGTTTTGATAAGTTTGCCCACTATTTGCCTTGGGCGCTGTACGTAGGGCCCTTGTACAGCGCCTGTACAGCGCCCTTGCTCTGTTTTCACGAGGAAACAGAGTGGCGCTGTACGTACAGCGCTCTGTACGCGCCACGTACAGCGCCCCAACAGCGACCCAACAGCGACCGATTAAATCGATCAGGTCTGAACAGCGCTCAATGGGCGCTGTTCGTACAGCGCTTCTGTACAGCGCTTTTGGGGGCGCCCAGTGCAAAAATGCAATCCTAAGTCTAAGCATGACAAGGCAATTGGATATGCAAGATGCAATCAAACTAACATGCAAGAAGAGATGTTAATGAGCATTAAGGCACACATAAAAGACACACAACATATAAGGATTAAACATATGCATGAGTTGTGAGTGTGTGCATCTATCTCTTCAAGACAAGTAAGCACTTAGAATATTACCTTTGGTGCTTGTCAATAGTGAGGTCTTCAAAAGGGCCTAAGCAATAACACAACATCTAAGCTACCCTTACAAAGCATCCCCACATGTGGTTTGATCACGAAATAAGCCAATTAAAACACGGGAATCCTAACACAGCGCCCCTCTGTTTTCCCAAGAGAACAGAGCAGGGGCGCTGCACAGGCGCTGTATAAGCACCCTACGTATAGCGCCCTACGTATAGCGCCCAAGGCAAATTTGAGGCAAACTTATCAAAACGACCACACTTTGATTGGCCTCCTATATATATGCCACTTTGACTTTAGGTCAATTAAGAGAGTTCATATTCAGATTTCATACTTAGGATATTTTTCAAATAGAAGAAAAATTCCAAGAACTCATTTTTATTTACTCAAACATTTTTTTATGATCATCAATCATCATTTAGTATCATCTTTGATCATCTAGATGTCATCTTGCATGGATTCTTCATCATACTTTGCTTGGTAAGCTTTTCACTAATATCTTACATATTTGTGTTTTTCTTAACAAGCAATCTCAATTAATTACTTGTATGTTATTATATATATTTGGATACAAGTTTGAGATTAGTGTGATGTAGGTTTGAGAAGTTGTATTGTGATAGCTAATTAGGTTTTGTGCTTAATCTTGATTAGCTAAACTATTTGACATGTCATTTAGTTTTTAATATCTAGGATTGTTCTAATTGCATATTAATCATCTTAGATAAGCATATAGGGTTTCCCTTGCTTTATGTTGCATTTTGGATATTCATATATTCACTTAGGGTGTTATTCTCTTCATTGAGAAAGTAAGTCTTGTGTGTAGCTTCCGAGATTAGGTTGCTTAGATCGCAAACAAATTGGATTAGGTTCACTCATACCGGGATTAGGTAGGTGTGTGATTACTTCCGAGATTAGGTTGTAATCGTTTACACATTTAGTGGATTCGAGGTTCGAGTGTGGCTTACTTACTAGCCCGTGGTTTTTCCTGTGAGGGTTTCCACGTAAAAATTAAGTGTTATTTAATTTTCGCATTTTATACTTGATTATTGCTTTATCTATTTAGGGGTAATTTCGTAATTTTGGCTTAACACGAAAAATTGGGCAATAAGTTTAAAATCTATTCACCCCCCCCCCCCCCCTCTAGATTATTTCATACACGCCGTGCTATAATTTGTTTCAAAACATACAATTCTATTATGTTTGTCTATAAGAGATCAATGCATGTGCATACTTAAATGTGTGTGTATGTGTTATACCAAATGTTGCACAACAATGCAGGGACACACATGCATGAGTTGTGTGTGTGTGCACTTACGCCTTGCAAAAGGAAGAAGAATATAGATACTTTAGCATCCAAGAACAAGCTTTTCCTTTTGAAGACGACATTTGCATGAGACGTTGCTTTCCACCTTTGAAGCTTCTTTTCTTCAAGAATCACCTAAGCAACTAATCAATACAATTAAAGAGAGTTTTGCAATGGAATCAAGCCAATAAAGATCTAGGATCTTACAATCTCCCCCTTTAGCTCCATGGCAAAACCTCATCCTCACCATACAAAGTTCACTCCAATAAACTCAATGTTGATTGCATTCTCTCATCCTCACATTACAAAGAGATCCCTAGACTAAAAGATCTTCAAGTGTTCTTGAGTCTTTAAGAATCCCTTCTTTGAACTTCAAAGTACCTATGAGAAGAGAAACAAACCAACAAGAGATCTTCATCCAAAGAAAAATGGTGAGATATCATCACATAAACAAATAATAAGACTTCCCTTATCTCATACAAAAATGCATTATCTCAAGTGAATAAATGTTTTCATATTAAAACTCTTCCTAAGTCTCTTAATCTTGTTAAGCCAAGAATTCTTGTCTCCCCCTAAATACAAGAATTCTCCCCATTAAGACAAAGTCTCCATAAAAGCACAAAGAGGTACAAAACTCACACACAATTGGAACATTTTTCCACACATGGTGTGAGGTATACATTTTTCTCCCTTATATCAAACATGGATTCCTCCATATCAAACATGGTGGGGTATACAATTTCTCCATTTTTTCCCTTATATCAAACATGGATTCCTCCATATCAAACATGGTGGGTATACAATTTCTCCATTTTTTTGTTAAGGAATAGATAAAGGACACAAGAGATAAAGAACGAGATATAAAGTAAACAATTGCATAGAAAGCGAAGTTCAATAAACTAAAGCCCCCTTAGCATATGCTCCACATATTATCACCAAGTAGATTTGTTCACAAGGGATATGAATCACAAAAACATAAATTTTAATCTTAAGCACATTGGTCATTTCTACCAAGTTCAACAATTGTGTTAACAATCATATCAACCCCAAATAAGAAGGAATTGGTATCAACAACAATCATCTCGACCCCATTCAAGAAGAGATTTAATTACAACCACAACTACTAACACTCTAAGCAAGGAGGAATTTTCTGCAACTACAAGCAATAGAATTAATTACAACCACAATTACTATCACTGTAAGCAATGAGGAATTTTTTGCAACCATTATCAATTGAATTGATTGCAACCACAATTACTATCGACCCAAAAACAAAGAGGAACTCATTGCAACTACACTCAATTAAATTGATTATAACTACAATTACTATCGACCCCCACACAAAGAGGAACTCATTGCAATTACTCTTTTATCAACCTCAAGAATGAAGAAATTGATTGCAATCTCAACTACTATACAACCTAAACAAGGAGAAGGTGATTGCAAACACAATCATACAATTATTACAAAAAGATTCATGCAATAATTGTGATCAAACATACAAAGGCATATATCATTTTGAAGAATCATCATTCATAACAAGGAATATGAAATTGCATCTTCAACATTCATCATATCAACCAAATAATATGCCAACAATTATCAACTCGAAGCATGTGAACATATCATAAAAGAGAACAAAGTCTAGCATACTATGCTCCCCCTTGATAAGTGCTCTATCTAAGATCAAGATAGAGTATTGTCACAACGAGATCCACACAATCAACATTCAAGCAATTAGAGAAAATATTTCATCACTTTTCAAAGTCCAAGAGAGAATCATAGTTTTTCATTAATCTCTCAAAAATATTCTCACATTGCTAATGAATCAAGCACATAAGCAAAATATGTGTGTGTGTGTGTATGTGAATGCTTCTCACATATATAGAATGAGTAATTGTGATATCAACATGCAAACTATTTCCACACCTATCCAACTAAAGCATTTCTAATCTAGGTCAAACCGATATTCATCCGAGTTTTTTGCTTTAAAAGAATAGATATCAACATGTGAGCCTGTGTGTACATGTGGCTCGTTTACTCATTTCTATTTGACAACCCGAGTTTTTCACAATTCTCAACTATACACCAATAAGCCTTTTATTTTTCATTTCTTTTAGGCTTAGAATCAAAGGATTTTTTTTTTTTAATGATTCTTTTCAACACTTCTTTAATTTTTCTAACATAAACATATACACCTCATGGCGGCTTTCACTCATCACAATGGCATAGCCCTTTCCTACAATGGGCGGCTGCACAACCAAGGTGTGTAGCCCTTTCCATGAGGGTGCTCGTTGAATACTATGTAGTGCTGAAGCAAATGGATACATACCAAAGGTCATCTATCATGTACTAAGCAATAGGCTTCTAGATGCATCCATAATCTACATACTTTCAACCACACATACTCAAAAACTAAAACATATAAGAGAAGCATTAGTGCACTTAAAAAAAAAAATTCAAGCTTATAAACAATAGAAGTTATTTGTTTTAAGATAATTACTTCTCAAGTGAGTAGCTCTCAAAGACATTGATATTCAAATTAAGTTTTGCTCATCAAGCCACTCAACAATCACACAAGCATTTCAAGCATCATGATTAAGACCTTTGTGAACAACATCACTTAAAAGATCTATAGAGAGCAAACGTAAATGAGAACCATAAGAATGCTATACTAGTTCTCTAATATGACATGCTACATGATGAAATGCAAACATAGAGTCGAAAGATGAAAAGATAGAAAGCAAGCATTAGGATATAAAAATACCTAAGCAAGCTTTTTTATCAAATGCGAAGCCTTCGCTCTTTTTGTGAGCTCTCTTGGCTTGTTTGTCCTCATGACAATAAGATGTTGGTGTTTCATCCCAAGAGAATAAAGACTTAACACTTCAACTCAAACACATACATGAAAATGACTTTCTCAAAAAGTCTTAACATAATTATCACCAAATAGATTTCATAATATACAACTTCTCAAAGTTAATTAACAAATTTCGACTACCATATCAATATTTGTGAGATAGCTAAGTTCATGTCAAAGTCATAGAAAAACAAAGCTAGCAAGCTAAGTTACTCAAAACTAGACAATAATCTTAAAGCTAACTCACATGTGCAACTTACACTAATGGTAATAGCACTCACCTTTGACCCATTTGGTCTTGGGGCACAAACACATAAACCATCATGATCATTTCTCAAGGAAATATCATATCTAGAAGATAAATCATCAACTATCTCTCTATAAAGATATTTCTTATGTTAAACACATCATTATTGCCATCAACAAAGATATTATCAAGACTATACATATGATCATGTGAAACACTCATTTTCACCCAAATCTTCTTGACAATTTTCCTCACATGATTATCATTATCATGCAAGAAACATTCATAGAAGATTTTCTCATCTCACTAATGAAAGGAAATTATTAAATTCCCGTATTCGTGTGCGTGTCTTTTAAATATGACTTAGAGGGTATGTGAATGGGTTGTTAATCCGTTATTACCAAAATTTTCAGATTAGTTAATATTAAATATAACCCCAATTCACAAAACAATAAATCAAGTGTAAAGGTTCAGAAATATAAACGACACTTGATTTTTACGTGGAAACCCAAACTGGGAAAAACCACGGGCTAGTAAGTGCGCCACACTGAACCTCGAATCAATAATTGTGATGGCGTTTACAACCTAATCCCGGTTTACGACCTAATCCCGGTTGATCGCCACAAACCTGGTACGCGATAGTTCTATAAACTACCGGTAAATGATATGGCGTGCGAGTTTATACCCTTTCGCAAGTATACGAATCGTTGGCCACGTATAGTGGTTACGAGTAAGAGTTTTGTTCCCACGAGGAGGTGTATTGGTACACTTAAGCTAGTTCTAGGTCTTGTATAAATATATATAATGTATTTACACTATAAACACTAATTACATGCATTAAAATAAAGGGAAGATGGTGGCAAGGCAAGTTAACTAACTAATGGGCTAACGATTACACTAAGAAATGCATGAATTGAATTACAACTAAATTATACTAAATTTAACTACAACTAAGGATTGTCATTCCTTAGCAATTAATTAATCTATCAACTAGATTACCACTACAATTATCTAAACTAAACTAACTAACTAAACTAATTACCACTAATGCAATATTGGTCATGCAAGAGTGATAATAAAAGTGAGGTGGTATGGGAATGGAAATGCTAGGAATTGATGATCATGCAATTAATTCAATTCTTAGTTGATGGCAAATAAGCTCACTAACCTAGGATTAAGACACATACATAAATGATTATTCATGCATGATATTGAGGCCTCAATGAGTCTAAATCCATTACATGTTAATCAATGGTTTATTAAATCACATATATAACTCAAGCTCAAGCAAAAAACACATCAAAAAAATATGAATATTATTACAATATCACAAATATCCCATCAAAACATGTAGTCCCACATACAACAATAAGCTAAACAAGTAAAAGAGAGAAAGGAGACAACCCAAGGTGTTGGAGAGGTCTTCAAGCTAGCTTCTCCATGCTCTTGGTGACTTCTAAGCTATTTGTGTTATTGTTGTGAGTGTAAGTTAGCCTAATATGTGATTGGATGTGTAAGGATATGTATTTGGATATTAGGGGATAGTGTTTAGGGTTAGGGAAAGTTGTATATTTATAGAGGGGAGTTTTGGGCATGAAAGAGGCTGAGTCGGTTGAGTTGGCGAGCTTGGATCCCCTACCTCGAGGGTTTGTTCCTGCCATCGGAAGTCGCCGTGTAAAAATGGACATTTCCCGCGAGTTTGTACCTTCTAGACTGTGGCTTCTCTCCCGCAGCATGAAATCGCCATCTTCCAGCAGTTTTGGATGTATCTGGGCATGAAAGAATCCGCTGGAAGTGAGCTTGAAAGCTTGCTCAGCCATGGAAGTTGGAGGTCTTGAAGGATTGGGAAAATGTTTGCATGGGAGCCTCAAAATGGGTCCATCGTGACGGGATAATCTTGGCGGTCGATCTGGGTGGATTTAGGCCGAAAAATGTGTCGAAAAGTGGCCAAAAAATGTCAGAGAAAAGCGGGGTCTGAACCGAGTCAAAACTAGGTCCGGGTCGGGTCACCGGGCAAAACGGGTCGGGTCACCGGGCAAACGGGTCGGGCGACTGCAGTTTGAAGACAACCTGACGTCAGCATGACGCAACAGGTGCAAAACGACGCCGTTTACGCTGGTGACGTGGCCTTCTGCTGTGCTTTGCGCGGCATTTTACAGTTTGCCCCCTAAACTTCTTTATTCACAGAATCTTCAATATAAACCAAAATCTTGCACTTTTACCCCTGAAATGTCCAAAATGACAACAATGCTCCTGAACTTCCCTATTTACCTGAAACACTTATTTATCCGTTAAATACCCGGTTTTACCTGAGAAACAAGCACAAAAAGATAGGAAAAGGGAGCGTAAAATGTGAACATTTGGAGCGCGATCACCGGTCAATAACCCGCTAAAACTGCCCGTAGGCCTGTAAAAGTGGATCTAGTCCAATTTGCTCATGTGAACACCTAAACCCAGTGTACAACCTAATCTCGGTCATCACATAAGACTTACTTCTCCGAAGAGATCAAACCCTAAGTGAATATGCAATGATATCCAAATATGCAAATAATGTTAGGGTACACTAAATGCTTATCTAGGATTATGATGACAATAAATCAATCATAGACATCAAATATAGCTATATGTCATGGCATAAAACTTAGCTATGTTAAGGATAACCAATCCTAGATACAATAGCTATCAAAAATAATCTTAATCATTTTAATGAGATCAAATAGCTAGATGTTAGATAAACATGAAAATCCTAGCTATCACAATAACCCAATCAACACATAATCTCAATCATGTATGTAGAATTTAATCTAAACACATACAAGTAATAAATGAGATAAAATTGATAAGTAAAAACTCTAATTATGTAAGATAATAGTGTTCAACAAATCATACTATGTGGGTTGAAGAAGACTCATGCATTAGCACATACTAGATGATGCTTAGATTATGATTTATGCATGTGGAAATGGGTTTGGATGATCAAAAATGAGTTCTTTGGTGAATTTCTCTCTTTAAAATCCTCTCAATAAAAAATATGGGTTCTTTGAGTCATTAAAGTGACCTAAGGTCAAAGAGGCATATATATGATGTCCAATTGAAGCTATGTCGTTTTAAAATTTTCCAAAACGTTTCCGCGCAAGCCACTCACGTAGGGCAGATTTGGGAGGGTGAAGGGCGAATTGAAAAATCAATCAGGTGCCCGCTCTACGTAGGGCGGGTGAACAACGGTTTGGGCGCGACAATGTATCAGCTTCAACTTCAAGCATATCAAAACATAACCAAACAACATCGAAACCTTTCGTATGATATATCGTTGGAAAGGTATGGATGTCTACTTTCTACTCAAATTTACAGAATGACATTTTGATGTCTGTAGAAAACCTTATGGTCAATAGAGTGACTAAAGGTCAGAAACGAACAACAACATAGTTGCCCTGTTTTGGTGGTCACTTTGGAGATTTCAAAACCAATCTAAACGATCATGAAATATTATGAATAATATACCGTTGGAAAGGTATGGGTGTCTAGTTTGTCCGAAATTTTACAAAACTCAATTTAAATCTTTTATAAAAAGTTATGGTCACAAGACCATACAAAGGTCAATTTTGAAAAACATTTAAAACATTAAAATTCAATCCTTTGAAACTAGACACATTACTCCAAACAACCAAACCAAAACTACCACTTATCCAAGAGAAGAATGAGACCTTCTCAAGTGGTCAACCGTCACACTAAGACATGCACACCATCGTGCAAACACGGACGTTTCCGATCACACAACGGAAATGAATTACACCACACTTAAAACTATCATACATGAAGTGCAAGTGTGGGAATTGAATGAATCCTAATGCCTGCAAGTGTGGGAATTGAATGAATCCTAATGCCTAACATGTCATGGCATTATAGAACAAGATGCAATCAATTCAACATGCATGAATAAAATTCATGGCTTTGCATCCTAATGCCTAAACATGTCATGGCATTTTAATAAACTAGATGCACTGCAAAAGAAAAAGGGTTATTGGGACGTTTTTTTTTTCCTCCCAATAGCCCAAAAATCGTCCCAATAGGTCTATTGGGCCGAAAAAATTCGTCCCAAATTTCGTCGCCTCAGGTGGGTCGCAATAGCTTCTTTAGGACAAAAACTGAAATTCGTCCCTTAAAACTACCTATAGGGACGATTTTGTTTGTCCCAATTGATAATGTATAGAGACAAAATTATTCATCCCAATAGACTACCTGTAGGGACGATTTTGTTCATCCCTTTGACAACCTGTAGGGACGAAATATTTCGTCCCATTAGATAAATTTTCATCCCTTTAGAACCTATAGGGATGATTTTTGTTCATCCCCTTTGACAACCTATAGGGATGAAATATTTCATCCCATTAGATAAATTTTCGTCCCTATAGGTATCTTATAGGGACGAAATTAAAAAAAAAAAAAAGAATTGTTGCCCACTCAAGCCACCCACCCACTTGCGCACCACCCACGCATCCACCCACCAGTTTGCCCAGCACAAATTACAAATAATATGTGTTATCACTGGGTGTTGAACCCAGCTCGCCCACACCAACCCACCAGCCTTATCCACCTTGCTACAACTTTGAATGTGATAATAAAAGCATAATTTTATATATAACCTCTAATTGTTATTAACTTTTTATTGATTTTTTTCAATCAAAATTTTATTTGTAGATCGATTCCACTAATTTAAATTTTATTTTATTTGATAAACAAATTGATATTAAAAAACATTATTATAACATTTAATTAAATTATTTTTTAAAAATCATATTGTCAGATCAAATGGTCAATCGTTAATCGTACTCGAAATTAGACATGACCCGGTTCTGGTTCTCGATTCGAAACCAGCGGTTTCGATTTTCAATTGGGAACCAGTGGTTTCGGTTTTCGATTCAGAATCAACGGTTTCAATCCTAGTTCCAGTTCGGACGATCGGTTCTTTTTTTTTAATAATAGAAAACCTCTCAAGACTAATAGTTATTGATCCTTATGAAGAATTATTGGAAAAAACAAAATTCATCTTGATAGAGAAACCACTATGGACGAACAAAATGATCCATATTGCATCATTTTCTAATTTATATGGTAATTTAATTATTAATATACCTTTAAGGAAAAACTTAAAAAAAAAAAAAATCAAGAATTTTCAACAAAACTTATTAATAGTTCTTTGATTTTTTTTTTTTTTTTTTTTTTAGATTTTGAATTGATAACATATTTTATATCATAAATTCCAGTATTTTGATTATGTCAAAAAAATTCCAGTAAAAAAAAAAAAAAAAAATTGAGTACTTTGAAGAATTTTTATCAACTATGTATTTATTTTATTTAAGCATTTCAATCAATAAATAAAAAAGAATGCCATAAGTGAAATATAAAAAGAGATGAAATAAGGAATGTTATAAGATGAAAAGAAAATAATAGTAATAAGAGAGGAAAGAGAGAAATAAATGACTAGAGAGAAACAAATAAAATGTTTAGGAAAGAGAAAAATATGAGAGAGAGAGAGAAACAATTAAGATAATTAATGATCATGAAATCTTGACCATTCAGACAAGTATGATCTAATGGATATATAAGTGTGACAAATCTTGTGTAAAAAAAAATGGTTAAGATGCACTCATAACCGTAAATACAATAACTATTATACACATCAAAATAATATATAATTTTTTACCTCTATATTTACCTCATTTTCTCTCCTTTCATCTAAAGTAATATTTTCTTCATCTTCATCTTCTAATACTTTTTTCACGTTTTTTCTTCACTCACATTCATCTAAGCCTTTTGAGAATTAATTGAAAACTACAAAAAAAAAAAAAAAAAAGGCTATTGGGACGATATTTTTCATCCCAATAGCCCTAAAACGTCCCTATAGACCTATTGGGATGAAAAAAAATTCGTCCCAACCTATTGGAACGAATTATATTTCGTCCCATAGATATCCTATTGGAACGAAAAAAATTCGTCCCTAAAGATCATACCACATTGTACAAAATTTATCCCAATAAACATTCTATTGGGATGAAAATCTATAGGGACGAAATATTTGTCCCAATAGGCAGCTATTGGGGACGTTTTTTTTTTTTCGTCCCAATATCCCAATAGATTTTTCATTACAATAGGTCATTTTTTTGTAGTGATGCAATCAATTAAAACATGCAAGAAGAGATGTTCAAGAACATGCATGCACACATATAAAAACACACAACATACAAGAATAAGATTTATGCATAAGTGTGTGTGTTTGTGTGCAACTAGATCTTCTTCAAAGTAAGAAAGCAATAGAATATACCTTTGGTGCTTTTCTCTTGAGGTCTTGGGGGGCGGCTTAGTTGTGCAAAACACCAAACCATCAAAAACCTAAGTACCCTTACATCAAGCCCCAATATGTGGGTTGTCCACGAAATAAGCCAATCAATAAATGGGAATCCTTACAATCTCCAGCCCTTTGGACTATTTCATAACAAAACCACCACTCACATTAATCCTCACAAAATAAAAGCTAAGGGTCAACAATAATTATTTCTAACTTACAAGAGAAAGCCTAATCAAACTATATCTTCATGCAAACCATCTCTTGTAGATAAATCATCCCTGCACAATAAGAACTACATTTCTAGACAAGTGTTTGTGAGATTAATCATGTGAGATTAAACAACACATTTGCAATAAGAATTTAAGCACAACATCATGCAATGTATGTGTAATGCAAAAGCTCCCCCTCAATGGTTACTCTCCCTCAATAAGAAAACTCCCCAATCATGAAAGAATGCTACAATAATTTAGCAATAAACACTCTCCCCTAACTACATACTACTCCCCCTTTTTGTCAGGAGATGGGCAAAGGAGTAGTCCCCAACTGGGTTACTTGTAGCAAAGAGAGATGGTAGCATACAAGTCATTTGCATAATCATAAAATGCATTTTATGCAACTCAATGAATTGGAGAGAACAAGGAGATTATTTAAGAAAAAATATGTGATTAAGATGTTTGCATGCAAGACATGCTGCATTCAAATCCAAAAAATCAATGGTATTTGGCAAAGCCAAATGACAAAGGTTTCCTTAAGGAATTCAACAAATTTCACCATTTGTCATGAATAAAAGCAAGGATATAGATATTACAAATCATTCAATTTTAATGAGCAACTATATCCAACCTTACAAGCCAAATATGGCATGATTCGATTTTTTTTCCGAGTAAGATACCGCTTATGATTAGTAGCCATGTCCACAAGAAGAAAAAAGAGACGACATTTTGATTTTCATTTGAGTTTATTTGCTTTTACCTAGTCAAAGAAAACAAGAGAAACCCATGCTTGGATGATGCTAAGATGAAGCTATATGCTCATAGGAAAGTGTTTGGTTGAGTAAAGGTGAGTTCTTGGGAGTTTTCTTTCTTAGGAAACACTCTCTTTCAATGATGTAATTTTGAACTCTTGGAAGCATACAAGAGAGAAGACATCATATATATATGAGCCATAAATGAAACTACACCGTTTTGGAAGGAAACTCATTTTTGGCATCAAAAGGCAACCTCAAGGCGACCTGGAAGGTGAGGTCACACAAGGTCGCACTGCTCTCGGAAACACGTGACAACCTACAACTCCAATTCCGAGCCCCAAAACATGACCCAAACGACATCGAAACCTTCGTATGATATACCGTTGGAAGGTATGGATGTCTATTTTCTAACCCTTTTTAACAAAACAAGATTTGGATGTCTATAGAAAGAGTTATGGTCATTTGAGTGACCAAAGGTTAAATTCAAACAAAAACAAAGGTTCCATGTTTTAGTGGTCACTTTGGAGATTTCAAAACTAATACAAATGGTCATGAACTATGAAAGTTCTGGAGGCGTGTTTAATATATAAAGCTAGAGGGGGGGTGAATAGATTTTAGCCAATTATTACCCAATTTTCGCGTGCATGTCAATTTTACGAAAATACCCCTAGCAAGTCAAATATACATACAAGTGTTATAAGATGCGGAAATAATAAATGACACTTGATGTTTACGTGGAAGCCCAACCACTGGGAAAAACCACGGGCTGTTTAGTGCGCCACACTCGGAACTCGAAATCACTAATTGAAATGAAGTTTACAACCTATGTAGACCTCGTCTAACACTCCGGTCTGTAACCCCTCACTTCTACCCAGCGGGCCTTTATTAGCAACCCTATTCCAATTGCTTATGTGACCACCTGTTCCCGGTGTCTGACCTAATCCCGGTCAATCACACAAGACTTCAATCTCTCAAAAGAGATGCACAACCCTATGGAATATGTATAAATATTCAATTAACAACAATGCTAGGAACCTTAGATGCTTATCTAGGATGATGATATATTCAATTAAATCAACCCTAATATCAATTGCTAAATTACATGTCAAATGCATAGATAATCATAGATATATAAAAACCTAGATATCTATCAAAAACAACTCATCATTTTTGATCAGTTTTATTTCATGCTTAGATTTTTGCCCTTTTTGCTTATGTTTATGCTTGTTCATTGGGTCTTTTTGGTGGGTTGATGTGTTTGTTGAGTCTTTGCAGGTCTCTTACCATAGAAATGTTGATCGGATCGTATTCTGGAGATGATAGAGTCAAATGATGCAGAAAGGGCATTTTTCTCCCTTTTCCGCCGGCCATGCCGCCCATCAGGCAGGTGCACCGCCGGCGGTGCAACAGGCGCCAATGATATTGCCTTTTCCGCCGGCCATGCCGCTCAAGAGGCAAGTGCCTACTAAGCGGCACGCCAGGCGAGCCATTCCAGTGTGTGGAGGTTGCTTCGTCCGCTGCCCATGCAAGTGCCTACCCAGCGGCACGTTGAGCGGTGGACCGCCTCCTCGTCTTCTCGTCACTGCAGAAGACCTATATAAAGAAGGGAATAAGAGAAAATAGGGTGGGACATATTAGACAGACAGAGAGAGTTTGAAGACCACCATTCCTTGATTCTTTTCATTCATTCCATCGGAGGAGATTACTTGGAGCAGGAAGACGACGGAGATCGCAAGTCAGAAACATCACACCATAATGGGTTCTATCTTCATCTCTTCTATATTTTTGTTCTCTCCATTGATGTGTAACTAAACCTTTATTAGGGGATTGATGTAACCAATTTTGGACAACTCTATGTAATCAATGAGTCTATCTTTTTGTTAATCAATTGGGTTTTAGTCTTGTCTATTGAATTAATTGCTCTATATTATTGATTCGTATTATTTTGTGGCCTCAATTGATATGAGTTTGTGATTTAGTTTACCTTTGAGATTAGGGTTTGGATGTGAATGGCCTTTCCATTTGAATCACAATCATAAGCTTAATAGACTTGAAAATTAATGTTTGCATGGCCTTGTGGCATTGATTTGGCTTAGAGTTTTGTTCATAGGGATTTCATTACTAACACTTGACACATGGCCTTTGTGCGAGTGGTGGGAAGGAGATTCGTTCTTAATTGTTTATCAAAACAAGCCCTAAACTTCATTGAAGTGTTTATTGAGACTAATTGAGAGCATTGAGTGTCTAAGAGAGGTGCATCGATTCCCTAGTATCTCCCCATATATTCATTCGTTGATTTGTTTATTCGTTGATTTGATTTTTAGTTCAAATAGTCATAATTTAGATTAATCCTAGAGTTAAACAATCTTTCCAAAGAAAAGCATTATGCAATTTAGTTTTCGCATTTAGAGTCACCTTTGCTAGATTAATTGGTTTTAACTGATAAAATCGCCGATCCCAGTGAACGAACTTTCTTAATAAATTGAACACAGAATTTACTGCATCAATTTTGGCGCCGCTGCCGGGGATTGGTATAGATTCTATTAGTTGGATCTAGTTAGTTTAGGTTAGGTAGTGTGTGTCATTAGATTTTATTTTATTTATTATTTTTTTTTTAGTTTTTTAGTTATTCTCTTGTTTCATCTTACTTCGTGGTAGTTGTGTTTTTGGTGTTTCAGGTTTTACAGGTGTATGAACGGACGTCGTTCGCTTGGAGGTATTCTGATCCCTGCTAACGACGAGATTGACCTGAGTAGGCCGAGTTGCTAGACAGTTTGAAGAGTTAGATCCTTTAGTTGAGGATATGGGTGATCACGGTGAGCAACGTGACCGGGTTATTCGAGCTGAAAGAGAGGATCATGATGAACAAGGTGTTCAGAATAGACAGGAAATTCGAGACAATCCACCGGGTCCTCCAAGACGTGCACTAGAAGATGAGATCAGACTAATGAGAGAGTCTGGACAGCCTATGTTGGGAGACCAACCTCAGCCTATTGTGTTAGATGCCTTAGCCAGGAGTTATGAGTTGAGGGGTAGCCATTTAAACATGCTGCCATCTTTTCACGGTTTGGCAACAGAAGACTGCCTCCAGTTTATGAAGGATTATCAAGCTACAGTAGGGAATTTCCCGATGGGCCGATTGACAGAAGAGCAGTTGAGGATGAGGTGTTTTCGGTACTGTATGAAGGACAAGGGCATCAAGTGGTACAATTCAGTAAGGGCAGGATCTTTGCGATCATGGGTTGATGTGTGTACTGCATTCTTCAACAGATTTTTCCCTGCCTCTAAAGCAAAAGAAGTCCGGATCAAGATAGCCAGTTTCAGTGAAGAAGATGGTGAGTCATTCCATGAAGCCTGGTCGCGATATAAGGAGCTGTTAGATCAGATTCCCCCTCACATGGTGACTGAGGAATACAAAGTCCGCACTTTTTATGATGGATTGACACCTTTCACACAGAACATTGTTGACAACGCCTGTGGGGGTATCATTACCAGGAAATCTGCTTTAGAGATTGCTGAGATATATGAAACTTTGGCTCTAAACTCCCAACATAGAAGTTCAATGGTCAGAAAGGGAGGTAAGTATGAGGTCAACCAGACAACTGGGGTGGAAATTCAGATGGCGAATCTAGCTAAGCAAGTACAAGCTATGATGGCCCAAAACTCGAATAGGGCTCAACAGCAGTTAGGGGTGAACTTAGTGCAAGATGGAGATGGGATACCATTTGAGACAGAGGAGGTTCAAGCTTTCAATTACCAAAGAGGGAGGAACGATCCTTACTCGAATACCTACAACCCTGCATGGCGTAACCATTCCAATTTATCTTATTCTGACCCTAACACTGCTCTTAATAGTCATCAGCTCATTCCACAGAACACTCAGGGAACAAATCAAGGAGGGTACAACAGAGGGACTTACCAAGGTCAAGGTTCCAATAGTCAACCTCAACAATGGAACAATGCAGCTAATAGAGACAGTACCACCTATCAGCCGAAGAAGAGGTCATTGGAAGAAATTGTGACATCCCTTGCTGAGAATACAGAGCGTTTCTCCCGTGATACAAATCAGAGAATTAACAACGTTGAGGCATCCATTAAGAATTTAGAAACACAGATGGGGCAAATAGTCGACGCAGTCCGCAAGAATGAACCAGGAAGGTTCCCTAGCCAATCAGAGCAAGCCAAAGCATTGACTGTGTTGAGAAGTGGGCGAGTGTTAGACACTGAAGTTGTCAGGGGGCAACAGAAAGAGGGCACCAGGGGATCAGAAGAGGTGAGTGAGAAGGAGACTAACGCAGAAGAAGAGGTAGTGGTAGAGACACCTAAGAAAACCTCAGTTTTACACAAGTCATCAGACCCTTATGTTCCACCTCCTCCTTATGTTCCACCAATTCCCTTCCCTGGGAGGCTTAAAAGGGACAAGCTCAGCAAGGCTTTCAAAGAAATTTTTGATGTTCTGTCCAAGGTACATGTGAACTTGCCTCTACTTGAGATGATAGAAAAGATGCCTGCCTATGCAAAATTTTTCAAAAGCCTTCACACCAACAGACAGAAATTTGGGCCGAATCATCAGGAATACATAGCAGGTAGTGCTAGTGCAGTTTTACAGAAGGAACTTCCTCCCAAGCTGAAAGATCCGGGCAGTTTCTGCATCAACATCACGGTAGGAGGTACCCAACTTGAAAGAGCAATGCTAGATTTAGGTGCCAGTATTAATTTGATGCCGTATTCTATTTACAAGCAGCTAGGGTTAAATGAGTTGAAGCCTACAACAATGTCACTTCTGTTAGCAGATGGTTCGGTAAGATATCCGAGAGGGCATGTTGAAGATGTTCTGGTTCAAGTTGGGAAACTTATAATTCCTGCTGATTTTGTGGTATTAGACATGGAGGATGTGAGCAAAGAGACTAACATGAGACCTGTTCTTTTAGGTAGACCGTTCATGGCAACAGCAAAGACATTTATTGATGTGCAGAATGGGAAACTGTCAATGACAGTGTTAGATGAGACAGTGGAGTTCAAACTTTTTGAAGCATCATCATACCCTGCCGGAGCTGATGATTGTTCATTCATCGAGGTTTTAGACCCTGGGGTTGATGGAGTATTCAAGGATGAGGATTTGGCAGATTGGGATTGGGATGATCAAGACGACATGACTGAAGATAGTTCTGAACTAGCTGAAGAAGAAGTTGCAGACTTCCAAGTTTCAACTGTCAGTTTTGCCAATGATCCACCACCAAAGTTGGAGCTCAAGGAGTTACCAACAACTCTGAAGTATGTGTATCTAGGTGATGATGAGACATACCCGGTAATTGTTGCTTCAGAATTGCAGGGTACTGAGGAAGAAAGGCTCATTGGGGTTCTACAGAAACATAAGTCAGCTATAGGATGGTCAATTGAAGATATCAAGGGAATTAGTCCAACAGTTTGCATGCACAAGATTTTTCTCGAAGAAGAATCTAGACCGTCAAGAGAAGCCCAGAGGAGATTGAATCCGATAATGAAAGAGGTAGTGAAGAAAGAGGTCCTGAAACTTTTACAAGTGGGGATAATTTATCCTATATCAGACAGTAAGTGGGTCAGCCCGATTCACGTGGTTCCTAAGAAATCAGGTATTACCGTGGTTCGCAATGAACATAATGAGTTGGTTCCACAGAGGCTTCAGACAGGATGGAGGGTGTGTATCGATTACAGGAAGCTGAACACTGCTACTAGAAAAGACCACTTCCCTCTTCCATTCATAGATCAGATGCTCGAGCGATTGGCAGGGCACAGTCACTATTGTTTCCTCGACGGGTACTCAGGTTACAATCAGATAGCTATCGCACCAGAAGATCAAGAAAAAACTACTTTCACTTGTCCATTTGGGACGTTCGCATACAGAAGGATGCCTTTCGGTCTCTGCAATGCACCAGGTACTTTTCAGAGGTGTATGATGTCAATATTTTCAGATATGTTAGAAGAGATCATTGAGGTATTCATGGATGACTTCTCAGTGTTTGGGGATTCATTTGATTTGTGTTTGCACAACCTTACCTTAGTCCTTAAGAGATGCGAGGAGAACAATTTGGTGTTGAACTGGGAAAAGTGTCACTTCATGGTACAACAAGGGATAGTTCTGGGACATGTGATTTCAAGAAGAGGAATTGAAGTGGACAAAGCTAAGGTGGAGGTGATCAGTAGTTTACAGCCTCCAAAATCTGTGAAAGATGTACGGTCTTTTCTTGGGCATGCGGGTTTTTACAGAAGATTTATAAAGGATTTTTCGAAGATAACAAGGCCCTTATGTTTGCTTCTCCAAAAAGAAACTGAGTTTGAGGTGACTGAAGAATGCATGGTGGCTTTTAACACTTTGAAGAGTGCATTGACTACCGCACCAGTAATAATTCCACCTAATTGGGAATTGCCCTTTGAATTGATGTGTGACGCTTCAGATTATGCTATCGGAGCAGTTTTGGGGCAGCGAGTAGATAAGGTTCCGCACGCAATATACTATGCTTCTCGAACCTTAAATGACGCTCAATTGAACTACTCAACAACTGAGAAGGAGCTCCTCGCAGTAGTTTTTACGTTGGAGAAATTCCGAACTTACTTGGTGGGCGCCAAAGTCATTGTATATTCAGATCATGCAGCCCTTCGTCATCTTCTTCAGAAAAAGGATGCCAAACCTAGATTGATTCGGTGGATCCTCCTGCTACAAGAATTTGACTTGGAGATACGAGACAAGAAAGGTAGTGAGAACGTGGTTGCTGATCATCTAAGCAGGTTAGTACAGGTAAACCCGGACGAGGTAGACATATTGCCATTGCATGAGAAGTTTCCGGATGAACAATTGTTGGCTGTAATGGATAGTGAACCATGGTATGCTGATCTGGTTAACTATTTGGTAAGTGGGGTAGTTCCAGAGGATTTGAACTCACAAGGAAGAAAAAGGTTCGTTACAAAAGCGAAAAAATACTTTTGGGATGACCCTTATTTGTACACTCATGGTCCTGATTCTGTGATAAGAAGATGTGTTCCTGAGTCAGAACAGATAGACGTTCTGAAATTTTGTCACGAGCTGCAATGTGGAGGACATTTTGGTGCAAGAAAAACAGCTTTGAAAGTGTTGCAATCTGGATTCTTCTGGGAATCGTTACATAAAGATACAGTCCGGTTTTGTTTGGCATGCGATAGATGCCAACGTACGGGGAGCATAAGTAAGCGAAATGAGATGCCCTTATCTGGAGATTTGATAATAGAGCTTTTTGATGTTTGGGGCATAGATTTCATGGGACCATTCCCACCATCTTGTGGTTATAGTTACATCTTGGTAGCAGTTGATTATGTGTCAAAATGGGTAGAAGCAAAGGCCACAAGGAATAATGATGGTCAAACTGTGGTGAAATTTGTGAGGGAGACGATATTTGCAAGATTCGGGACCCCTAGAGCTATCATTAGCGATGGAGGTACGCATTTTTGCAACAGATCCTTTGCTGCACTTTTGAAGAAATATGGTGTAAGGCATAAAGTTGCTACACCATATCACCCATAGACTTCAGGACAGGTTGAGGTCAGCAACAGACAAATCAAGAGTATCCTAGAGAAGACTGTCAATTCCACTCGAAAGGATTGGGCGTTGAAATTAGATGATGCATTGTGGGCCTACAGGACAGCTTTCAAGACACCTATTGGGATGAGTCCATATAGGTTGGTCTTTGGGAAGGCGTGTCACCTTCCAGTAGAACTCGAGCATAGAGCCTTATGGGCAGTCAGGAAGTTGAACTTTGACTATGACAAGGCCGGTGAGGAGAGGAAACTTCAGCTGTGTGAACTCGAGGAATTTCGCTTGGAAGCGTATGAGAGTGCAAAACTATACAAGGAAAAAACTAAGTTGATACATGACAAGATGATAGTGCATAAAGACCTTCGTCCCGGTATGCAAGTGCTGGTGTTCAACTCCCGGCTGAAGCTGTTTCCCGGTAAGTTGAAGTCTCGATGGTTTGGACCATTCAGGGTCACACAAGTTTTTCCCCATGGAGCTGTAGAAGTGCAAAACGAGCAGAATGGCAACATGTTCAAGGTAAATGGGCATCGGGTTAAGCCTTACATTAAGGATCTCGGAGCTGTCGTGCGATTGGAGGATTCCGTGCTTACAGAGCCGTAGAGCTCTCACACGTCTTGCCTAGACGCTAAATAAAGCGCTTGGTGGGAGGCAACCCACCTAGGTAACATTGTTTTTTTTCTCTTTCGTTTATTTTCTTTAGATTAATTTGAGTCAGTAATTAGTGTGAGTCGTCTGTTTAGTGAAGAGTATTATTCAATCCAGGTTTGGGGGAATCGAGATTTCCAGTTGTGTTGAGCTGTGTGCAGTTATGTTTTATGTGTGTATTGTTTGCCTTGATCAAAACAGGTGGAACTGCACGAATTAGGGAATTAGCGCTCAACATGCCGCTCAAGAGGCAGCCATGCCTGAGCCGCGGTACACTCAATGCTGCAACACTGGAATGGCTCGCTTGCTAGACCGCTCAAGTGGCGTTGTGCATGGTCGGCGGAAAGTAAGGACCAGTTGCTTGTAGAGTTTCACGCAGGTTGGACCGCTCAAGATGCACATGCACGAGCAGCGGTACGAGCAACTTCACCAACACTGGAATGGCTCGTGCAAGAGACCGCTCAAGAGGATCTCGATGGAATAGGGCCTGTCACATCTTTTAACATTTACCGTGGCCCATGCCGCTCAAGATGCACATGCATGGTCAGCGGTTACACCAGCGTGAGTCCACTGGTTTGGCTCGCTCAATAGACCGCCCAAGATGACAACTGCACAAGCCGCGGCAAAAATTCAAAGGATCCACTGGTTTGGCTCGCTCACTTGACCGCTCAAGTGGCGCGTACCTGACCAACGGTACTCCCGGCGGTCACTTACGCAAACGGTGCGTTTTGGACCTCAGGTAAGTTTTTTTTTTCCCCTTTACCGCTGACCGGACCGCTGCCCATGCAGCGTGTCTCGTCAGCGGTTGGTCGACAGTTGCCCTACACTATTTAAAAAGGGGCATGCAGCTTTGTGGGTCTCATTTGACCCACAAACGGCTGCAGTTTTTCTTCTCTCTTCCTCTTCTTTCTTTCTTTTCTCTCAATTGCTCTCCATAGTTTCTACTCTCCTCAATTTCGACTACAAGGTATGCTTCTTCTTCTCTCTTCTATTTTACTTTAATGGCATTAACTTATAAAGTTTTGATTTTACAATGTGGTATGAAGAGATTGAGAGTTTTTGCATGCTCAAATTCGGATTCTATGTCTTAATCACCAATGGGCTTTGTTCAAATTGATCTATTTAGCATGATTAAGTTTATTGGGTTGTGATTTTCACTTGGTATATAAGGAATTCCGAAAATTGTTGTTCTTGGGAGAGTTTGAATGTCTTTGCTTGAATAATGGTTACCATATTTGATTTTGAGGAATATATTTGATTTATTTGGATTTGCATGTGGGTTATTTGGACTTGCATGTGATTTATATGGTATTATAAACATATTGGGAACTGAATTTTGAAACGAAATGCTGCCGAATTTTTGGTAGAAAATTGTGTGTAATTGTTGGCTTGTGTTATCTGCAGATGGCAAGGACTGCTATAGGGAAGCGTCCTCGGGTCAGTACATCCGATAAGGGAAAGCAAAAGGCATTGCCAAAACAAGCACAACACAAGGACTTTAAGAGCCGGTTCAGCAATTTCCTCCGGCGACCTTGGATTATTGAGAGGGGAATTGATGTTGAGAGTTTGGCACAGACACCTGTTCCACAGATGGTTACAGACCGCGGATGGGGTGGATATGTTGCACGCCCACCAAGGCCGAACAGGGGGATTGTTACAGAGTATTATGCTAGTGCTGTACCAGGGAGACTGTTGGTTGGAGAACCAGTTTTAGTGCAGGGTGTTGAGGTTCATATAACTCCGGAGGCTATTAATCAGTATTTTGACGCTCCGGAGGTGGCTATCAGTAACGGTCGAGGGATAGAATATATTGCAGATCTTGACCCCTATAGAGGACGAGTGGCTGCAGGCCTTAGGATGGATGGACAGGCGGAATGGGGTACGTTAGTGAAGCTGTACCAGCGCGACACGCATGCCGATGTTGCCTTTTGGAACCTTTTCCTGACATACTCACTGATGCCATCCCAGCACCGTTCTGAGATTTTTTATGACCAGGCCCGTGTGTTGCTACGTTTGAGGTCAGGTGGCCCTATCAATATTGGACGGGTGATTTTCAATGCCATTCAAGACGCCAGTGCACACGATGACCAGTCCATGGTTTTTCCGTGTTTGATCACTGCTTTCTGTAGACAGGCAGGTATTGATGTGAGTGCAGGGTTAGAGAACCATGACCCGAGTATGATGAACTTGACGAACTGGAACCAGCAGTTAGTCCTGAGGGGTCTTCCTCCTATTGGGAATTATGGGGAGAGAAGACGTCGCAGAGAGGAGCGAGAGGCAAGAGAGGCTGAGGCAGCTGCACTTTTACAAGACCAGCCTCAAGAGGCACCACAGGCCCCTCAGATAGGCGGAGCTCAGCCAGGAGGTGATCCATTTACCACTCTTTTGCAGGCTATGCAGACGCATATGGATTTGCGCTTCACGCAGTTAGAGGGTCGATTCGAGACTCGATTTGACACTATCGAGGCTAACATAGAGGAGCTGCGTGGGATGCTTACTAGCCGGTTTTCTGTGGCTAGTGGGAGTGGAGTGCCATTTCAGCCCCCTATGCCTGACCAGGATCCTTTTGCAGCCGGTGGATCAGGTGTCGAGCCGCAGGATTTTGACCAGCGGACCCCGATTGTGAACTTTGATGATGAGCAGCAGATGCAGGATGACACGATAGACTCCGATCAGGGAACCGAGATCTTACAGCTCTCCGATGAGGATGGAGGAGATTAGCAGGCTATGATTTTTTTTCTTTTCTTTTTCTTTTTGAACTTTTATTTGCTTTTGTTTTCCTTTTGTTTTTCTTGCCTGTCTTTTCTTGCTTGTCAACATTGAGGACACTGTTGAGTTTAGGTTTGGGGGTATGTTGAGTCTTGGGTCATGTTTTTCAGTATTTTAGAGTCTGTCGTTCCTGCAATAACCTTGATGAGATATTTTGGTATTTGACTTTGAAATGATATGCTTAAATCACTGGGTTTAAACTAACATCTTGCCACTTAGAGTATTGCATTGCATTTTCAAAATTTATGACATGCTCTGGATGTGATAGTGGATAGGATGCCTAGTTGGATTGCCATGATTAATAGTGGAGACTACCCTGTGAGTTCACTAAGCCAAAGTGCGTACATAAATGACATATATGAGGGTTTATTTTGTTTCTACTCTTTAAACACTCAATAGGTTCTTAGCATTAGATTTGATCTCTATAGGTTGAACATTGAGCATTATAGAGCATTCATCATAAAAGATTTTCACATGTAATCTTTGATCTTGAGTAAGTCGAACCAGTGGAAGTGATGTTAGACTATGTGTGCATGAACAAATTAAAAGGCCTGTAATATTTCCTACCTATGTGTGTGTGCTCCATAGCCCTGTTTGAAGCCAAACACTGATTGCCTTTTCTTTCTTACCACATTTACTGTAACCCATGTAAGCCATATTATAGCCATACCTGTTAACTTGGGATCATGCTTTGAGATGGTGAAGAAGGTTGAAGTGTTCGCATAAGAATTTGTGCGAAAGTGATACGAATCAAATGAAGAATGAGCTGCATTCAATCCAAATGTAAGAGGCAAGGTTGTAGTTTTGTTTGTTTTAAAAAAAAAAAAAAAAAAAAAAAAAAAAAAAAAAAAAAAAAAAAAACGAGAAAAAGAAAGTTGTTCCACCAAAATGAATGGTGAGTTGTGTTTGCCAGAAAAAGAATCTAAGGAACACAACATGTCAAAGGACTTAAGTGTTGTATCTACTCTCGAAGGAGTGGGCAAAAGTGAATGGTGAATTAAGGGGACAGCAATGAATGGTAAGTGGCATTATTCCACTTGCAAAGGAAGTCAATGAAGACCTAAGAGCTTGTGCCAAGCCGTAAAGGTAATTGAAGACTCTCACTGAATGATCCTAGGGTTTTGAACTCCTACATCCCGTTCCTTGCTAACCTTCACCCAATAGCCCCATTACAACCTAATGAAAAGTCTAAATTGATCCGCTGGTTATCCTTGCTATGAAAGTAGAAGTGTATGTGTGTTTATCTTGCTCATAATGATTCGATTCTTTTCATGAGATCTTTGCATTCAAATCAAGCGTTCTTTCAATGACATATTCATATGCGATTATAATTTGAAATTTCTTGTGCATAACTTCTTTCGCATATGCTTGATGAGTTTATTTGCCTAGGTTCTGTGAGAAATATGAGCGATATCTGGTGAGGTTTAGAGTCAAGGCGAATTACATCTATGGCGTTCGGCAAAGTGTTCTTGATGCTAGAATATCTGGAGTTTGGGCTTTTCATCTAAAACTAAGCAATGCATTCAAATTTGTGACATAATGTTAGTCTTTACCTATTGGCTTCTGCATGCATTGTTTCTATCTGAGCATTAATCGATTGCATCTCGAATGATTGGTTTTGTGGGATATGTTTGTGGGTGTCATAGCTGAGAACCCTCAGGAGACAACACTCCTCCTACTAGGGACACCTAGAGGTTTAAAGGCTTGTAGCATATGCTCAATGCTATCGCGTTCCCTGCGAAAGTGGCTTTATTAGGATTTAGTTTTTCAGTTTAGGAATGTTTGGTTTTGCTCGAGGACTAGCAAAAGATAGGTTTGGGGGTATCTGATCAGTCTATTTCTATGCTTATATTTTGCCCTTTTTGCTTATGTTTATGCTTGTTCATTGGGTCTTTTTGGTGGGTTGATGTGTTTGTTGAGTCTTTGCAGGTCTCTTACCATAGAAATGTTGATCGGATCGTATTCTGGAGATGATAGAGTCAAATGATGCAGAAAGGGCATTTTTCTCCCTTTTCCGCCGGCCATGCCGCCCATCAGGCAGGTGCACCGCCGGCGGTGCAACAGGCGCCAATGATATTGCCTTTTCCGCCGGCCATGCCGCTCAAGAGGCAAGTGCCTACTAAGCGGCACGCCAGGCGAGCCATTCCAGTGTGTGGAGGTTGCTTCGTCCGCTGCCCATGCAAGTGCCTACCCAGCGGCACGTTGAGCGGTGGACCGCCTCCTCGTCTTCTCGTCACTGCAGAAGACCTATAAAAAGAAGGGAATAAGAGAAAATAGGGTGGACATATTAGACAGACAGAGAGAGTTTGAAGACCACCATTCCTTGATTCTTTTCATTCATTCCATCGGAGGAGATTACTTGGAGCAGGAAGACGACGGAGATCGCAAGTCAGAAACATCACACCATAATGGGTTCTATCTTCATCTCTTCTATATTTTTGTTCTCTCCATTGATGTGTAACTAAACCTTTATTAGGGGATTGATGTAACCAATTTTGGACAACTCTATGTAATCAATGAGTCTATCTTTTTGTTAATCAATTGGGTTTTAGTCTTGTCTATTGAATTAATTGCTCTATATTATTGATTCGTATTATTTTGTGGCCTCAATTGATATGAGTTTGTGATTTAGTTTACCTTTGAGATTAGGGTTTGGATGTGAATGGCCTTTCCATTTGAATCACAATCATAAGCTTAATAGACTTGAAAATTAATGTTTGCATGGCCTTGTGGCATTGATTTGGCTTAGAGTTTTGTTCATAGGGATTTCATTACTAACACTTGACACATGGCCTTTGTGCGAGTGGTGGGAAGGAGATTCGTTCTTAATTGTTTATCAAAACAAGCCCTAAACTTCATTGAAGTGTTTATTGAGACTAATTGAGAGCATTGAGTGTCTAAGAGAGGTGCATCGATTCCCTAGTATCTCCCCATATATTCATTCGTTGATTTGTTTATTCGTTGATTTGATTTTTAGTTCAAATAGTCATAATTTAGATTAATCCTAGAGTTAAACAATCTTTCCAAAGAAAAGCATTATGCAATTTAGTTTTCGCATTTAGAGTCACCTTTGCTAGATTAATTGGTTTTAACTGATAAAATCGCCGATCCCAGTGAACGAACTTTCTTAATAAATTGAACACAGAATTTACTGCATCAATTTTCATCACAAATAATCTCTAACTTGTATTTAACATATGATCTAAAACATACAAGTAATTTAAAAGAGATGGCTTGGTATTTAAAATACTAAAATAAGATGAAATTAATCAAAATCTTACCAAGCAAGTTGTGATGATGCAAACCCATACATGGATGCACTCTATATAGACATAGAAGATGCAATATGAAATTTGATGCAAAAGGGGTTTGATTTGAGTGGTTAAAGGTGAGTTCTTTGTAATTTTCTTCTCTTGAAAAATGTTCTAAGTATGAAATCAGAAAATCAACTCACTTAATTGACCTAAAGTCAAAGAGGCATATATATAGGGTGTCAAGATGAAGTGTGGTCGTTTTGATAAGTGACACCACAATTTTGCCATGGGCGCTCTACGTAGAGCGCTTTGTAGAGCCCCCTGCTCTGTTCTAGCGAGGAAAACAGAGGGGCGCTCTACGTAGAGCGCTTTGTAGAGCGCCATCAGAGAGGTCGCTCTACGTAGAGCGCTTTGTAGAGTGCCTCTACAGCGCTCGAATTAAATCGATCAGGTCTGTACAGCGCCCAACGGGGGCTGTTCGTAGAGCGCTTTTGTAGAGCGCTTTTGGGAGCGCCCAGTGCAAAAATGCAATCCTAAGTCTAAGCATGACAAGGCAATTGGATATGCAAGATGCAATCAAACTAACATGCAAGAAGAGATGTTAATGAGCATTAAGGCACATAAATAAGACACACAACATACAAGGATTAAACATATGCATGAGTTGTGAGTGTGTGCAACTATCTCTTCAAGACAAGTAAGCACATAGAATTTTACCTTTGGTGCTTATCAACCTTGAGGTCTTGGAAAGGGTCTTGATCTTCAACTAATCACCTAGACTACCCTTACACCAAACCCCAACATGTGGTTTGACCACGAAATAAGCCAATCAATTAAAGGGAATCCTTACAAACTATTATGAATAATATACCGTTGGAAAGGTATGGAAGTCTACTTTCTAATCCATTTTACAAAATAAGTTTCGATGTCTGAAGAAAGTGATATGGTCAAAAGAGTGACCAAAGGTCAGATATGGACAACAACAAAATGTCCAAAACTCATGGTATAAGACCATGTAACCCAAGAACAATCCAATAGAGGGTAAAGGGACCTCTCTAGTGGCCACACAATGTTCTAAGACAAGCACACCATCATGCAAGCATGGACGTTTCCGATCACACAAACGGAAACGAATTACTAGACACTATCACACAACAAAATCCATCAAAAGGTGCAAGTATGAAGTGTGAAGAGAAAGCACACATTTAGTAATAAACACAAATGCAAGAAGACTAAGGCATGCATGAGAAGTGTGTGTGTGTGTGTGTGTGTGTAAACTAATCTCTTCAAGAGGCAAGACAAGTGATTTATCTTTCGCTCTTGCTCTCGAAGTCACGGAGATACTTGAAAGCTTGCCATCGAGGACCTAAGCTACCCATTACAAAATCATCCCTAAATGTGGTTTGTCATGAAATAATCCAATCAAAATTGAGGAACTTATAAGGACCTTTCTTGACTCATAGGCAAGAAGCCTTCCAATTACTTCACTCGGCTTCATCTTCTTATAGTCACTATTTTCTTCTAAAACCGTCACTTTAGACTTGAACCTCTCAGAAAGAGACCTCATGATCTTTTGTTTGATCCTCCTATCTGAGTAAGGGTTACCAAGTTGATTACTCTGGTTCACTATATCCATCAACTTCACTTGGACGTCATTAAAGCACCCATGCTCCTCTATCCTAATGGTCTCAATTTGAGTTTGGAGGACTTGGAGTTTGGAATCCTTAACCACCTCAATTCCTTCATGAGCCGTCTCTAGAATCTCCCAAGCCTCCTTTGCAATCTTAGTTGTTTGGATCAACTTATACTGATTGTCATCCATGGTGCAAAGAATGGCATGCATAGCCTTATTGTTGCACTTGGAGGCTTTGAACTCTTGGGTACTCCATTGTGACTAAGGCTTGGAAACTTCATCTCCACCTTCGGAGGTCATGGTTGGTAGAGTGTAGCCATCTTCTATTGCCATCCATGCTCAGTCATGTATTTGGAAAACATAGGCCTCCATCTTGCCTTTCTATGAGGCATAGTTCACCCTGGTGAGCAAGGGTGGTCTTATGCTAGACGCTCCCTCTTTACTCATCCTGAAATCACTCATAGTGTTTGGGTCAAAGAGATGAATGCAAATGAATGCAACAAACAAAATTCAACCAAATGCAAGACACACCAAAAGCAAGGATCTCCTAAATATGTCTAGGCACTTGCTCTGATACCAATTGAAACTATATAATATGCATCCAAATTAACCTAGCAGTGGTTGAATAGGTTTTAATCTAGTTAATTACCAACTTTTCTTGATTAGTCAATATTCAAAAAATAACCCAAATTAAACAAATATAATCAACGTAATTTAAGTGCGAAAAACAATAAATTACACATTGATTGATTTACGTGAGAAACCCTCCAACTGGGTAAAACTCACGGGTTATTGTGCTAGCCACACACGGTTCTCGAATCCACTACTTAAATAAAAGTTTACAATCTAGGTTGACCTCAAATCAAATCATTCTTGGTCACCAACCCTTCCACTCTACCCAACGGGCCTTTAATAGTGATCCTAGACCCACTTGCTTCTGCACTAAGCCACTTAGTCACAAGGTTTAACTCTCAAAGAAGAGAACAACACCTAAGTGAATATCAAATGCATAAATGCTAGGTTAATACATTTAATGCTTATCTAATCATGAATAAACAAGTCAAACAATCCTAAATATCATATTGCTATATGTCATAAATGCAACTTAGCTATATAAAATAAAAGCAATCCTAGATGTAATAGCTATCACAATACAACACCCAACAATCAACACAAAAATCACTACTTGTAGTTTAGAACTTAATCTAGACGCAAACAAGTCATAAAAGAGATTTCTTGTTAAGTAAGAACACTAAGATAAACGAAGATGGTGTTCTACTTACCAAGTCATGTGTATTGAAGAAAACTGCAAGGTTTATAGTTAGTGTTGGCATCAATTCCATATCAAAACGTGTTTATCTTGTAATGTTTAGTGGTTAGTATATTGAAGAATTAAGAAGACGAAGGACGTCTCAACCACAATTCATTCAAGAAGCCGGCTTTTAAGAGATTCGTACTTCATTGGTCAACAAAGGTATTAAAGGACCTCATATCTCTTACAAGGCTAGGAACACACACACACATAGCATTTTTGTGTGTTCCTTCATGATTTAATTTCATTTACATATCACTTTCACACACTTGGCAAAATATGCTCATGCATTCATATTATGTTGATAAACTTTGTGTTTTACATTTTCTAGGACTATGTCCGAAAACTAGCATATGTGAGTGTCTTTGTGTTTGTATGTTTCCGTATTTTTGTATTTGCTTTTGAACATGCTCTATTATGATTCTTTATTGAGTTCCGGTCATTTTGGTTACTCATTCATGTAGTTTCGAGTCCAAACGATGTAGCCACGCTACTTTTCGTTCTCATTCGTTGAGTTGACTTCATCGACGTTTTCCGAGATGATTTCTCAACCGTTTTTAAAGTTGTTAGTCGTCGTCGTGCGTGAGAGAGTCACAGTTCGTAATCCAAAAATAGATTTGAAATCGGAGTTCGGATGCCCAAGATACGGGCTGAAGAACTGAGGGAGCGCGCGAGGAGACAGCCCAGGCCGTGAGGCCACTTGGGCTGGCTGTTGGTGTGGCCGTGGGCCCCACGGCTTTGAAGGGCCTCTGCCCCCGTGTGGGCCACGCGCCCCCCACGGCCAGGGGGTGATGTGGCCTCACATGATTGGTTGGTTTGGCCTTCTCTCTCCTCCTATTTCTTCCCTCTCTCTCTCCATTTGAAATTTGAAGAAGAAAATTGCAAGTTTCCCGTAAGAAATTTCTCTCCAGTTTTCAGATTTTCAAAACACCATATCTTCCTCATCTGGAGTCGGATTTGAGTGATTCAAGTTGGAGAGTGTTCGTATTTGAGTCTTCTATCATCTCCAAGTGGTTTGGTGGCTGTTTGATTGTGATTTCTGGTGGTTCAACACTGGTTTCCGAACCAGCTATAGAATCCAAGGTATTGGACTTAACTTTGGGATTTCTTTCTTTTTGACCTTCCATTTGCATGGGGTTTCTTCTTCTATATCTATGTTTATGTTTGGTAAAAGCTATTGAGAAAGATAGCTTGATTATCATTCTAATTGAAAGTCAATTTGTGGACTAATGTTGACTAGATTCTATGATTCTAGGTTTTACATATGTTTGTGAGTTGTATTGTGATTAGAATGGCATCTTAGGTTGTTGGAACTTAATTGAATTAATTTTGTGTTAAATGACCTTGAGATTTGATTTGATCCTTTGATTGAAGAAATCTAGGATTTGTGTATTTGTTTGTGATTTAGAGAATCTAGGTTTTGATTGATGAAAATCTCAAATCCTTGCTCTATATTTTTTACTAGAATATTGATTGATTTTAATCTCATATATCTAGCATTTATTTGTATATTGATAGCATCTTGAATTTGTACTTCATGAATATATTTTGATTCAAGTGTTGTATATGTGAATGAGACCTTGAGCTTATGTGTTTGGTGTTTCACATGCTTAGGTTTTTATTCGTGTATTTTGCATCTAGACTTGATTACTTGTGATATCACATGTTTAGGTCTATTTATGCCATAGAATGTATTGATCACATGTTCTATGTTGTATTGATTGTTTATATCATTTGCATTCACATGATCACACTAAGAAGTCCTTGTAAAAGGCATGAAGTCTTGGTTAGAGTCGGAGTGACTCGGATAGCCAAGCAAGAAGTTTTGCCTAGAGTCGGGATGACTCGGATAGGTAAGCAAGGAGTCATGGCTAGAGTCGAGAGGACTCGGATAGTCATGCATGGGAGGCTCCCTAGAGGCAAGAGTGCCTTGGATAGGGAGTTGGCTATTGTATTGGTAGGCCTAGGCGTATGGTTAGACATAGACTCCGATAGAGCGGGGTACACGGGAGGTGTATGCACTCTTGAGGAATTTCCAATCTACCATCGATGTTGGTTGTGTGTGGTGTCCAATATATGGTGGTTTTGCATCATTGAGGGATTTCACACTTTCTAATAGGGTTGGGTAGGCTTAGACTTCACTAGGTTGGGTGAGCTAAAGATTGGTCACTTTGTGAATGTTCCATGTTTACTTTCCAATAATATAGTACCCAATGGTTGTAGTTCAACCCATGGATGTTTCCTCCTTGGAGGTTTTACCACGTTAAAAAATCTCTTGTGTTAATTCTTCCTATCTCTTTCTTTTATATTTTAATTTTATATTTTATTATCTTGATTCATAATATTCACATGTTATGTATTGTGAAGCAAGACTTTGTATAGTGTGATTAGTGAATTCATTCTATTGATCAATTTTGTATCTATGATTCTTTTGTATATTGTAATTTTTTGTATAGTGACATTTTGATCACTCTTATAACTCATTGAACATATATTGAAATACAAGCTTACTTTGTTGTTATGTTTATTTGTTCTTATACCTCACATAACTAGTTGATATACTTAGACTTTGATCTTATGATTGTATTATCATATTGTCTATGTATGTCTTCCTTGGCTTATTGTGTTGTGTGTAAGGCTACCTTGAGGGACAAACGAAAGTTTGTTCAAGGGATTGAAAAATGTGTAAAAACCTATTCACCCCCCCTCTAGGTATGCTTTAAGCAATTTAACTTCGTTTGTATACTTTCAATTGGTATCAGAGCGGGTCGTCGGACGGCACTCGACGAGACCCGATTTATACTTATGTGTGGATTGCTTAGGTTTTTGCTAGTATTGTTTTCCAAGATGATGTGATGACCGAAGGGGCTTCGAATTCTAGGCCTCCTCTTCTCAAGGGTCACAACTATGGGTTTTGGAAATTGAGGATAAAGGCTTACATTCGATCTATTGATGAGAGAGCTTGGATGACCGTTGAAGAAGGTTACCTTGCTCCTACAAGATTGAGGATGAGGTGACCGTTTCCAAGCCAAGGAGTGAGTGGTCTACTAATGAGTTTGAGTTAGCAAAATGGCATCATCGGGCGGTGAATGCTATTTTCGGAGGTGTTGATAGTAGGCAATTTTCCTACATTCAAATCCTAGAAACCGCTAAGGAGGCATGGGAGGCTCTCCAAGTCACCAATGAGGGGACTAAAGCGGTGATGAAGTCTTGTCTTCAATTGCTCACTTCCCAATTTGAGGTTTTGCAAATGGGTGAGGAAGACAAGTTTGTTGACTTCCAAGATAAGCTACTAGACATCGCCAACCAATGCCAAGCACTTGGTACTCCTATCTCCGGTGAGAGGCTAAATTGGAAGATTCTTAGATCACTTCCAAAGAGGTTCAAAGCCAAGGTTACCGCCATTGAAGAGAGCAAAGACGTTGACGTCATGAGCATAGATGAGTTGCTAGGATCTCTTCAAACTTTTGAGGCATGTATAAAACCAAAGGCTAAGAACAAGGGCTTAGCTCTCAAGGTTGTCAAGGAAGCTAGTAGTAGCGATGATGATGAGGAGATGGCATTATTGGTTAGGAAGTTTAGGAAGTTCATAAGGAAAGGTGCCAAGTCAAGTGGCAAGTACTCAAGGGACAAGGAAGTCAAGAAGTCCTTTACTCCACCTCATGAGAGGAGTGGTCAAGCTAAGAGCAATAGGAAGGTTCAATGCTTCAAGTGCAAGAAGCTTGGACATTATGCTTCGGATTGTCCTAGTGGTGATTCTAAGAAGGACAAGAAGGGAAAGGCTATGGCGGCTACATGGAGTGAAGATGATGACTCTAGTGATGAGGAGAGCTCAAGTGATGAGTCTTCTAGTGAAGAAGAGCTAGTGAGCAACTTTGTTGCATTCATGGCTTCTCACTCTACTCTAGAGGATGTAAATCAAGATTCGTTGGATAAGGAGATTGATCAAAGTCATCAAGAGTGTTTAAATGATAATCTGACCTACATTGATCTTTTGGCTAAGGTGAAGTTTCTTGAGGAGAAGTTGAAAATAGCCTTAAGTGAGATTGATGAGAAGGAGGACTTGATCAAGATTCAAGTGGATGAGTTTGTTGCTACAACTCGTAGGCTCTTGCGTGAAAGAATGCTATTGAAAAGAAGCTTTGCGAAGTTAAGGGTATTTTACTTGAAAAGGATAGGATCATCTCTAATATGAACTTAGGTAGCTCAAGTGTAGCGGTGGTTGAAGAGAAGCTCATAGAAGCATCACTTCCTACTAGCGAAGCTATCATTGAAGAGAAAGCTCCTAAGAAGAGACGTTCCAAGAAGAAGAACAAATTGAAGAATAAGGTACCCCTTGAAACTCCCATTTGTCCTCCACCACCACCGGAAAGTAAAATCTCTCCTTTTGTTCCCATATGTCATTTTTGCAATACCTTAGGCCATATCAAGCCCAAGTGCTATAAATTCATTGAATATTGCAACTTAGAAAATGCATCTAGGAATAGAGAGATTGGACCTAATTCTATGCATGCTAAAGCTTTTGAATATGGAAAGCATGATAATTTTTCAAAGCATGTTAAGAATGTCCAGGAAGGTGAAGAATGCATATCCTTCAAAATTTGACCATGCATGTGTTGCTAACAATGTTGAGAAAAAGAGTATTAATGATATTATTGTGAATCAAGTTGTGGAAGAACTTTACTCTAGGTTCAACATTGTGGTCAAAGAGAATCTTGATGATGTTCGTGTATGTCCACCCAAAACAAAATTTGTCAAGGGTGAGTGCTCTTACCATTAGTGTAAGTTGCATTTGTGAGTTAGCTTTAAGACTAATGTTATTGATAAGAAGCTTAGCGTTTTGCTTTGTTTCTTTACAACTTAACATGAACTTAGCTATCTCACTTTGATTGTTATGATAGTCAAAATTTGTTGATTAACTTTTGAGAAGTTTTTTTTGGAATCTATATGGTAACATTGTTGTTATGGCTTTTAGAGAAAGTCATTTTTTTTTGTTTGTTTGAGTTGGATTACATTGTCTTTAGTCTCTTGGAATCGACACACCTATAACTTGTAGTCATGAGGACTTACAAGCCAAGAGGACTCATAAAAAGGGTGAAGGCATTGTATTTGGTGAATATAGCTTGCGAAGGTATCTCTATATCATATTGCTTGCTTACTTGATTTTTCATCTATCAACTCATTGTTTGTATCAAATTCATGAAGCATGTCATAATTGAGAACTAGTATAGTGTTTATATGGTCCTCTTTGACATTTGCTAGTTTAAGATCTTTTGGTGATAGGTGTTCACATTGATCTTATTTCATGAAGTGTGTTGTTATTTGTATGATTGCTGAGTGGCTAATTTTTTGAATAATGTGAGCTTCATATTCTTTGATAGCTACTCTCTTGAGAAGTAGATATCTTAAGTAAGTCTCTTTACTTGCTTCTAGATCATGTGCTTTTAAGCCTTGAAATTGGTTTTAAAAATGCACTTTGCTTCTTTTGTATGTTTTGTTAAGTATGTTGAGCTTGATTGATGTTCACTTTGGATACACCTTGAAGTCCTAAGGACTAGTACATTTAAAAATGACCAATGGTTGGTATCCATTTGCTTCGGCAACATAGAACTCAACGAGCACCCTCATGGAAAGGGCTACACACCTTGGTTGTGAAGCCACCCAATGTAGGAAAGGGCTTACGCAATTGTGATGAGTGAAAGCCGCTATGAGGTGTATATGTTTTTGTTAGAAAAATCAAAGAAGTGTTGAATTGAATCATTAAAAAAAAAAAAAAATCTTTGATTCAAGCCTAAATAATAATAAAAAAAAGGCTTTTGGAGTATAGTTGAATAATCAAATGAGCTCGGGTTGACAAATAGAAATGGGTTGACGAGCCACATGCACACACACGCTCACATGTTGAAATCTATTCTCTTTATAAGCAAAATTTCGGATGATAATCGGTTTGACCTTTTTATTGAAAGGCCTAAGATGAATAGATGTTGAAATTGTTTGCATGCTTGATTATCAAACTACTTCTTTTCATATACTTGAAGCAAAATCTTCACACACTCACTTTTGCTTAATTAGTATTTTTGATACTTTAGCAATTTTTGATGACATATGAGAGTGATTGAAAATCTTGATGTAACTCTCTTAGATATGTGAAGCTTATTTGCAAATCTAATAAAAATTGCTTGTGATGTGATTGTGTGGTGATTTTTGTGAACATTTGTCTATCTTGATTTTAGATGAGTCACTTGTCAAGGGGGAGCATAATATGCTAAATTCTTGTTCTCTTTTATGACATGTTCACATGTTCTTCAAGGTTGTTATTTGTTGGCATTATTCTTATTTTTGATAAATCGTAAAGATGCTATGATAAATTCTTACTCGCATGGTGATTATTGAATATAGTGTTTTGCCTTTGTATATGTTTATTGGTTTCTTTATTTGTTTCTTGTTTCTCTCACTTTGGTTTTTAGTTTGTTTTTGTATAGCAAGATTATGGGAAAAGCAAGAAGATTGGTGGAAATACTTCTTCAACTCCCATTACAAGTCCAAACCTACAATTTCTTCCAAAATTTCCAAAGCTAACAAGTGGATGAATTGGGAATTTTTGGTTGCAAAAAGCTATTCAAGAAAGAGGTATTGACTTGGACTCTTGTGTTGGATCCTATGTTTATGATGTGCTTAAGAGTAGAAATTGGAATTCATGGGTGAACATGTTAGGAATCTCTAATGAGACCGTTGTTAGAGAGTTTTATCATGCTTACAAATTGGTTCTACTGTGACGAGTGCTACTCTAAGCATAAGGAAAGTTGTCTTTAGAGTTTGTTCTAGGAAGGTTAATGAATTTCTAGACTTGCCCATGACATTGAATCGGAATTCCTTGATGTTGACATCTTGGAAAACCTTGATTTAATGGGTAGGACTCTATGTGATGATAGTAATTTTGTGTGGGGGAAACGTGCTTTTATTAAGCAAGGTGAGTTAACAAAAATTAGTGCATTTTGGCATTTATTTGTGTGCTCCAATCTTGTTGTTTCTACTAATGCTTCGGAGCTTAATAGAGACAAAATTAAGATTGTATATGCCTTGGTGATAACAAACCTATAACCTTGGTGAATTGCTTGTGGAGCAAATTGAAATTGCGGCTTGTACTAGTCGTTTGGATAAAAATTGGCTTTTCCGGGGTTTATAACTCAATTGTGCTTAGCTAAAGGTGTGAGGAATCTTGATGGTGATGTTATGCTTCCTCCCTTAGAGAAGTTGAGTGAGAAACGTATGGCATCCATGTCATACAAGGACAAGGGAAAGTCTAATGTGTTTAGGCTTTTTGGTGATTCTCTTGATTCTAACCATGTCCCTAGCTCACCCGCTCTTCCTAGTTGGGCTTTAAAATTGAGGAATGAGGTTGAAGAATCTCGTAGGTTGATTGAGGCGTCACAAAGGAAGATTGAAGACCTTAGTGCCAAGCTTGTTGTTCAAGATGAAAGGATCAAAGAGTTGGAAAGAAAATCAACTCTAACAAGGCAATATGTGAGATCCGCACACCGTTCTTCTTTCCTTGGTGGCACAAGTGGCTAGAGAGCTTCATGCGGTATATTTCTTACTCTTTCCTTTTGGCTTCTTATCATGTCAAAATGGGGAGAAATATGAGAAACACATGGTAGAAATCTAGCTTACTTAGTCTCATTTTAGTTGTTTTATATGTTTGTATATTTGGTATCTAGCTTGAACTTTATGGCATGTAATATTTTTTTGTTGTTGAATCTTGACTTAGAATATTTTGATGGATAGTATGTATTAAAGGGGAGCATACTTGATCCATTTGAACTTATATGTTACTATTTTCTTGCCTAAGATTGGATATTGCCATATTTGTTGTCACTTGGATATTCTTGTGCTTTCAAATTCTTTTTAGGTGATATCAAGAGAAGACCAAGTTGAAGTTCAAGACTTGTTTTGGTTGTTAATTTGTGTCTATATGTGTAACTCATTGTACTCATTGTGACCGAATTTTCTTTGTAATTGTTTTAGTGTTTGTTTAGGGGTTTTGACATGGAATTTGCCAAAGGGGGAGATTGTAAGGTTTATAGTTAGTGTTGGCATCAATTCCATATCAAAACGTGTTTATCTTGTAATGTTTAGTGGTTAGTATATTGAAAGAATTAAGAAGATGAAGGACGTCTCAACCACAATTCATTCAAGAAGCCGGCTTTTAAGAGATTCGTACTTCATTGGTCAACAAAGGTATTAAAGGACCTCATATCTCTTACAAGGCTAGGCACACACACACACATAGCATTCTTGTGTGTTCCTTCATGATTTAATTTAATTTACATATCACTTTTACACACTTGGCAAAATATGCTCATGCATTCATATTATGTTGATAAACTTTGTGTTTTTACATTTTCTAGGACTATGTCCAGAAACCAGCATATGTGTGTGTCTTTGTGTTTGTATGTTTCCATATTTTTGTATTTGGTCTATTATGATTCCTTATTGAGTTCCGGTCATTTCGGTTACTCATTCATGTAGTTTCGAGTCCAAACGATGTAGCTACGCTACTTTTCGTTCTCATTCATTGAGTTGACTTCATCGTCGTTTTCCGAGATGATTTCTCAACCGTTTTTCAAAGTTGTGTAGTCATTGTTGTGTGTGAGAGAGTCACAGTTCGTAATCCGGAAACAGATTCGAAATCAGAGTTCGGATGCCCAAGATACGGGCTGAAGAACCGAGGGACGCGCGAGGAGACAGCCCAGGCCGTGAGGCCACTTGGGCTGGCCGTTGGTGTGGCCGTGGGCCCCACGGCCTTGAGGGCCTCTGCCCCCGTGTGGGCCACGTGCCCCCCATGGCCAGGGGGACGTGGCCTCACATGATTGGTTGGTTTGGCCTTCTCTCTCCTCCTATTTCTTCCCCTCTCTCTCCATTTGAAATTTGAAGAAGAAAAATTGCAAGTTTCCCGTAAGAAATTTCTCTCCAGTTTTCAGATTTTCAAAACACCATATCTTCCTCATCCGGAGTCGGATTTGAGTGATTCAAGTTGGAGAGTGTTCATATTTGAGTCCTCTATCATCTCCAAGTGGTTTGGTGGCTGTTTGATTGTGATTTCTGGTGGTTCAACACTGATTTCCGAACCAGCTATAGAATCCAAGGTATTGGACTTAACTTTGGGATTTCTTTCTTTTTGACCTTCCATTTGCATGGGGTTTCTTCTTCTATATCTATGTTTATGTTTGGTAAAAGCTATTGAGAAAGATAGCTTGATTATCATTCTAATTGAAAGTCAATTTGTGGACTAATGTTGACTAGATTCTATGATTCTAGGTTTTACATATGTTTGTGAGTTGTATTGTGATTAGAATGGCATCTTAGGTTGTTTGGAACTTAATTGAATTAATTTTGTGCTAAATGACCTTGAGATTTGATTTGATCCTTTGATTGAAGAAATCTAGGATTTGTGTATTTGTTTGTGATTTAGAGAATCTAGGTTTTGATTGATGAAAATCTCAAATCCTTGCTCTATATTTTTGACTAGAATATTGATTGATTTTAATCTCATATATCTAGCATTTATTTGTATATTGATAGCATCTTGAATTTGTACTTCATGAATATTTTTGATTCAAGTGTTGTATATGTGAATGAGACCTTGAGCTTATGTGTTTGGTGTTTCACATGCTTAGGTTTTATTCATGTATTTTGCATCTAGACTTGATTACTTGTGATATCACATGTTTAGGTCTATTTGTGCCATAGAATGTATTGATCACATGTTCTATGTTGTATTGATTGTTTGCATCATTTGCATTCACATGATCACACTAGGAAGTCCTTGTAAAAGGCATGAAGTCTTGGTTAAGTCGGAGTGACTCGGATAGCCAAAAGAAGTCTTGCCTAGAGTCGGGATGACTCGGTAGGTAAGCAAGGAGTCATGGCTAGAGTCGGGAGGACTCGGATAGTCATGCATGGGAGGCTCCCTAGAGGCAAGAGTGCCTTGGATAGGAGTTGGCTATTGTATTGGTAGGCCTAGGCGTATGGTTAGACATAGACTCCGATAGAGCGGGGTACACGGGAGGTGTATGCACTCTTGAGGAATTTCTAATCTACCATCGATGTTGTGTGTGTGGTGTCCAATATATGGTGGTTTCGAATCATTGAGGGATTTCACACTTTCCAATAGGGTTGGGTAGGCTTAGACTTCACTAGGTTGGGTGAGCTAAAGATTGGTCACTTTGTGAATGTTCTATGTTTACTTTCCAATAATATAGTACCCAATGGTTGTAGTTCAACCCGTGGATGTTTCCTCCTTGGAGGTTTTACCACGTTAAAAAATCTCTTGTTTAATTCTTCCTATCTCTTTCTCTTATATTTTAATTGTATATTTTATTATCTTGATTCATAATTCACATGTGATGTATTGTGAAGCAAGACTTTGTATAGTGTGATTGGTGAATTCATTCTATTGATCAATTTTGTATCTATGATTCTTTTGTATATTGTAATTTTTTGTATAGTGACATTTTGATCACTCTTGTAACTCATTGAACATATATTGAAATACAAGCTTACTTTGTTGTTATGTTTATTTGTTCTTATACCTCACATAACTAGTTGATATACTTAGACTTTGATCTTATGATTGTATTATCATTTGTCTATGTATGTCTTCCTTGGCTTATTGTGTTATGTGTCTTTGAGGGACAAACGAAAGTTTGTTCAAGGGATTGAAAAAGGTGTAAAAACCTATTCACCCCACCCCCCCCCCCCCCTCTAAGTATGCTTTAAGCAATTTAACTTCGTTTGTATACTTTCAAAAACCCATGCTAGACCACAACCTAGATGAAGCTAGATTATGCTAAATGATGCTAGATGATCATGAAAATGGTTTAGATGATCAAATGTGAGTTCTTTGAAGTTTTTCTCTCTTGGAAAACACTCTCTCTTAAAAATATGATTTTGAACTGTTAAAACCGTAAAAGAGAGAAGACATCATATATAGGAGCCCTAAATGAAACTATGACGTTTTGGAAAATTTAGGCTAGAAACAGGGCACTTCGCTGGTAGTGCGTGGTACCAGTGCACTACCAGTGAACCTGGACTTGGAAAATCAACCCAAGGCCATTGTGCTGGTCAGACCTACGCACTACTAGGCAACCTACCAGCGCATCGGGACCTGGAAAAAACCATCCATGGCCACTGCGCGGTAGCACCAGTGCACTACCAGCGTAGTACCAGCGCACTGAGGCCTAGGTCACTCGTCGCGCTAAATCAGGCAAACCATCTTGCATGCACGGATGTTTTCCAATCAAGCATCGGGAAACACAATTACCATACTCAATACCACACTTAGATATAATAATAAAGTGCACGTGTGGGAAGTGAAGAACACACGCACATACAAGAATTGAACTACTATGCATGATGATAAACATGCATGACAAGTGTGTGTGTGTGTGTGTGTGTGCAACTGGTCTCTTCAAGAGTTGAGCACAAGTGAAATACCTTTAAAGTGCTCTTGAGCTTGATGATGCATAGTCAAGGCCTAATTTATCCTTACACATTTAAACCCCAAATGTAGTTTGTCAATGAGATAAGCCAATCAAAATAAGGAACTTACAAGAGTAAAAGATTCTGATACAGACATGATAATGGCGTGCAAGATTAGTTGATTTTGTCAAAGCCAGAGTGTGTATGCTGAATTTACAATAGAGGCACCATTGGTGCTCAGAAACTAAGGAGGACAAGCCAAGGAACCATTAATGTAGCCCAAACATTATAGCCGAACAACAAAGTATGGATAAATTGTGCTCTCCAGGAAGGATAATTCGAAGAGGTTAGTTTTAATGGGAGCTAGGCAGCGACATTGATGGATATAAGATTGGCATTATCATTGGTAGTAGTGTTAGGAACAATGATAATGGTAGGAGTCTGGGTGGTGGGACTTTCTACTACGTTTTCAGTAAATACCATTAAATCATACCAAAACACTTGAAGGAATCTTATAAAAATAACTAAAATTTGAGTCTAATCTTATTATGTATCTGTCGTGATCTTGATTTGATATGGTGTATCAAGATTAGACTTGTGCTTGGTGAATAGGTCTCATGACCTTTAATTGCTTTTGAAAGTGGTGTTGCCACATGTTATGTGTTGACCTGTTGATACATTGCTCAACTTTGACTTTCTACTGATGTGGATCAATGTGTTCCGTAATTCCTGTTTTTTTTTATAACATGTCATACTCTCAAAAATATCCTTAACATCAGCTATTTACAAAAAAAAAAAAAAAAAAAAAAAAAAAAAAAAAAAAAAAAGGGTATTCTAAATTATAAAACGTTCCCCTTATAAAGGTTAATTCTATACATAGAGAACTTAATTCAGTGTACAAAAATTTCAAATTTAAAATATGAGAGTTTATTATATTGTTTCTATTTTAATTTTTGTGAGAAAAATTAATCTGCCTAATAGGACATGCATGCACACGTACGTGGTTAAAGATAATGTACTACAAATTTAATTTGCAACACACACTTTCCATGAACATCGGATTTTTAAAAATCTTTGTGTATAAAAAGTCAATAAGCTTTTCTTTTAAAAGGGTGATCAAGTCGATTGGTGGTGCTTTGCTTTCAAGAGGCATTAGTGTGGAAGCGAAGGGGTCGGCTGGTGGGTTAATAACCTTATGGAATGAAGACTTTTTTGAGATTAAGGCGTGTACTTACAACGACCGCTGCATAATTGTTTCTGGTGTTTTAACAAAAATTTTGGAAAGTGTGGTTTTTTGCAATGTCTATGCAGCGAATAATGAGGCGGAAAGGAAGGAACTTTGGCAGTTTATTTTGAATGCTCAATCTTCATTCATTGATCCTTGGTGTATTGGTTGAGACTTCAATAATGTGCTTGATCCAGGTGAAAGAAAGGGAGGCCAGGGGTGTACAAGCTCAATGAAAAACTTCCGTATTTTTATTAGCAAGGCTAAACTGGTGGATTTACCAATGTTGGGTATGAAGTATACATGGTCGAATAATAGGGAAAATGAATGGTGGGCTAGGCTTGATAGATTTATGATGGATCCTTTGATGTTGTCGTGGTTCCCTTTGGTTGTTCAAAAGGGTTTGTTTAAGAGTGTGTCAGACCATAACCCAGTGATTATTAGAGAACCGAAGGAGGACTGGGGACCAAGACCGTTTAGGTTTTTTAATGGGTGGTTAGAAGATAAAAGGTTAATGAAGGAGGTTAGCGAGTGTTGGAAGAATTCCTCAGGTGTTGGTTCGGCTAGTAGGATGATAATGCTCAAGTCAAAAGCTGTCAAGCTTCACGTGAAGAATTGGATCAAGTCTAAGAATATTAAAGGTGATCAGATTAGTGTTGTTGAGAAAGAGTTGGCTTCGGTAGAAGTGAAGGCTAAAATCCGAGGATGGACGAGAGATTTAAGACAATCACACTTGGATTGTCTGGTGAAATTGTGGAAGTATATTCGCTTGGATGAACATAAATGGAGACAAGCCTCGCTTATAAAATGGTTGAAGGAGGGTGATAGAAATCCAAGGTTCTTTCATATTATGTCTAATATGAGAAGGAAAGTGAATTATTTAGGAGAGTTACAGATTAATGGTTCTCTTTGCAGTGGACCGCACCAAGTAAGGGAAGGGGTTTTATCGTATTTTCATAACCATTATGAGAAGGTAGGGTGGAGAAGGCTGAATATTGTGGGGTTGCAACTTAACAGGATTTCGGAAGCTAAACGTTCTGATTTGGAGGTTGATTTTTCTTAGGAGGAGGTTTAGGAAGCGTTATGTAGTTGCGATGGGAACAAAGCTCCGGGTCCTGATAGCCTAAACCTTAACTTCGTAAAGGCAAATTGGGAGGTGATAAAGGTGGATTTCATGAAGTTTATGAAGGAGTTTTACAAAGATGGGTCGGTTGTGGAAGCTTTGAATAGTACCTTTATTGCTCTAATTTCGAAAATTGGTAAGCCAAACTCAATCAAAGACTACAGGCCTATTAGTTTGGTAGGTTCTATGTACAAATTGCTTGCTAAAGTATTGGCAAATAGAATAAAGAAAGTGATGAATTCGGTGATTGGCCCTACTCAAATGGCCTTTGTGAAAAACCGTCAAATAGTGGATAGCTTTGTCATTGCAGAGGAAGTCATTCACTCTTGGAAGAAAAAAGGAAAGGGTGGCATTCTTGTCAAGCTGGATTTCGAAAAAGCTTATGACAGTGTTGATCACGATTTCTTGATGAATGTGATGAATGCCATGGGGTTTGGCAAAAGATGGTGCGATTGGATTCGGTGGTGTGTCACCTCACCGTCCCTTTCGGTTCTTGTTAATGGGAGCCCGACAAAGCAATTCTCCCTTAGGAGTGGTTTGCGTTAAGGTGATCCATTGTCACCTTTTATTTTTAATTTAGTGGTGGAAGTCCTTAGTTGTTTGATTCTTAGAGCAAGAGATTTAGATAAGATAAAATGGGTTGTGTTCGGATTGGAGGACATTCATATTACTCATCTTCAATTCGCCGACGATACAGTCTTGTTTTTGGAGCCTAAAATGGAGTATATTCTTAGTTCTAAAAGGTTATTGTGGTGTTTTGAGTTAGCGTTAGATCTGAAGATAAACTTTCACAAATCATGTCTGGTGAAAGTAGGGAGGGAGAAGAGAAGTGATGTTGACTGGGCGGCTGTTTTTAGGTGTGTTGATGATGTTTTGCCGATCAACTATTTGGGGCTCCTTCTTGGTGGGAATATGAGAAAGGAAAGGTTGTGGAGACCGTTAATTGATAAAGTTAATCAAAGGTTGGCCCCTTGGAAGAGAGGTTTCATGTCAAATGGAAGAAGGTTAGTGCTCATTAAATCCGTGTTGTCCAATTTACAGACATATTTCATGTCAGTCTTTAACATCCCTTTAGGAGTGGCTAAGAAGGTGGAGAAATTACAAAGGAATTTCTTTTGGAATGATTGTCTTGTCAAGAAAAGAGTTCATGCTGTGGACTGGGAAACTATCTGTAAGAGTAAGATATGGTGATCTTGGGATAGGGAAATTTCTGAAAAAGGGGTGAGTCTTTTAGCGAAATGGGTCTGGCATTTTGGGAGAGAAGAACGTCCCTTTGGAAGATGGTATTATGTGCTAAATATGGGATTGATCGGAAGGCCATTTGGTGGGATTGGCAAGGTCCAAAGTATTGCTCTCCTTTTGTCAAAGTTGTCAATCGGCTCTTCTTGGAAGGTGGGAGGTCGAGGAAGGTTATTGTAATGATTCCCGTTGTTTTTAATTGGCTTATTTCGTGATCAAACCATAAATGGGGATACTTTGTAAGGGTAGTTTAAATGTTGTTGTTAGTGCATTAGGCCCTTTGAAGACCTCATTATTGACAAGCACCAAAGGTAATATTCTAAGTGCTTTCTTGTCTTGAAGAGATAGTTGCACACACTCACAACTCATGCATATGTTTAATCTTTGTATGTTGTGTTTCTTTTTGTTGTGCATAAATGATTATTTACATCTCTTCTTGCTTGATTTTATGATTGCATCTTGTGTTGAAAACATCATAGCATTTAGGCTTTTAGGATGCATCTTGTTTGACTTTGCACCCCTTGCATGATTGCATGTGGGATGCAAATTTTGGGGCTGTGCGCTGGTCCACCAGCGCCGGTCGACCAGCGCCGCTCACCGGCGCAAATCGCCCAGTGGCGCGCCGCTGGTCGTGCGCTGGTGTGGACCAGCGCCGGCCACCAGCGCCGATCGCCCAGTATGGCGCCGCTGGACTGGCGCTGGTGGTAGCGCCTGACGTCCAGCGCTCAAGCCAAAATTGGCTTGTGCGCTGGTCCTGCGCTGGTCCACCAGCGCAGGTCCACCAGCGCACAGAGTATTTTTCTGGCGAGTTTTCAAAACGACCTCACTTCACTTATGGCCTCTATATATATGCTAACTTGATTTTAGGTCATTCACAAGAGTTCTTATTCATGCTTCATACTTAGGATATTTTTCAAGAGAAGAAAAATACACAAAGAACTCATTTTTATTTACTCAAACACAATTTCATGATCATCAATCATCATCTAGCATCATCTTAGATCATCTAGATGTCATCTAGCATGGAATCTTCATCATACTTTGCTTGGTAAGCTTTTCACTAATATCTTACATATTTTGTGTTTAATTTATCTAGCAAATCTCAATTAATTACTTGATTGTTATTTTGTATGCTCTAGATACAAAATTGAGATTAGTATGATGTATGTTTGAGAAGTTGTATTGTGCTAGCATATTAGGTTTTGTACTTGATATTGATTAGCTTAACTATTTGACATGTCATTTAGTTTTGATATCTAGGATTGTTCTTAATTGCATATTAATCATCTTAGATAAGCATATAGGGTTTCCCTTGCTCTATGTTGCATTTTGGATATTTTCATATATTCACTTAGGGTTGTATTCTCTTCAAGAGAAGCTAAGTCTTGTGTGTAGCAATCGGGATTAGGTTGCTTAGATCGCAAGCAAATTGGACTAGGTTCACTCATACCGGGATTAGGTAGGTGTGTGATTACTTCCGGGATTAGGTTGTAATCGTTTGCACATTTAGTGGATTCGAGGTTCGAGTGTGGCTTACTTACATAGCCCGTGGTTTTTCCCGTGAGGGTTTCCACGTAAAAATTCAAGTGTTAATTTAATTTCCGCACCATATTACACTTGCTTGTTTATATTATCTTGAGGGTAATTTCGTAATTTTGACTAACACGAAAAATTGGGTAAAAAGCGTAAAATCTATTCACCCCCCCTCTAGATAGCTTTATACACACCGTGGTATATTTAGTTTCAATTGGTATCAGAGCGGGTTCCTAGACATACATAGGTGATCCTTGCTTTATTTTGGTGTGTTTTGCATTTTGTGTGATTTTTGATTATTCATACATTTGCATTCATTTCATTCATTCATAAACACTATGAGTGGAAACGGTGGAAATGGTGGTGGCCACGAAGGAGCTTCTAGCACAAGGCCTCCACTTCTTACCGGTTTGAACTATTCCCAATGGAAAGGGAAGATGGAATCCTACATATGCCAAATTCATGACCGTGCATGGATGGCGGTGGAAGACGGATATGATCTCCCTATGATGACTCCCGCGGGTGGAGGACAAGATGTTTTGAAGCCTAAGGCGCAATGGAACGCGCAAGAGTTTGAGGCTTCAAAGTGGAATAGGAAGGCGATGCATGCCATTATGTGTGCAATGGATGAGAATCAGTACAAGCTTATTCAGAATACTCAAATTGCCAAAGTGGCATGGGACATCCTTCAAGTTGCACATGAGGGAACCGAGGTGGTGAAGGAGTCCAAGCTTCAAGTCCTCCAAACTCAATTTGAGTTACTTAGGATGGGAGAGGATGAATGCTTCAACGACTTCGAAATCAAATTGATGGACATAGTAAATCAAAGCCATCAACTCGGAGACCCGTATTCGGATAGGAGAGTCAAGCAAAAAATTATGAGATCTCTCCCCGATAGGTTTGAATCAAAGATGACGGCCATAGAAGAAAATAGTGGCTACATGGATATGAAGCCAAGTGAGGTAATTGGGCGTCTCCTTGCATATGAGTCTAGGAAGGCTCCTAGCAACACTACTCCTCCTAAGAAGTCTAAAGGAATAGCTTTGAAAGCATCTAAGGATGAAAGGAGGCAAAGCATGAATCGGATGAAGACCTTGCCTTATTTGTGAAACGGTTCAACAAGGTTATGGGGTTCAAGAAGAAGAAGGGATTTGGGTCAAGAGGACAAGATTTGAAGAAAAAGAGTTCCTTCAAGAAGTTTGAGCCTAGACAAGAGAGGACCGAAAGGAAAGGGGTCCGATGCTTTGAGTGTGGTGGGATTGGTCACTTTGCCCCCGAATGTGCGAATCACAATGAGAGGAAGAAGGGTAAAGTGATGGCCGCCACATGGAGTGGGAGTAGTGATGGTCCAATGAGGAAGATGAGTCTTCAAGTGAGGAAGAGCTCATGGCTAACTTCCTAGCTTTTGCATCTTCTCACAAGAGCAAAAGTGCTAGTGAAAAGGAAGATTTGAGTCAAGAGGAAATTGACTCTAGTGAAGAAGAAAGTGACTCCTCTTCTAGTTCCAAGAAGAAGTTTGTGGAGCAAAAGGTGCTTGCTAAATACCATGCCGAGTTCAATGATTTAGCACTTAAAAGCACAAGAAAGATTGAGAGGTTGAGAGAAGAAAACCTTGAACTTTCGGCTCACAATGACCACTTAAGTGAACAAGTGGAAAGATTGAAGAGGAGAGAGGATAAGCTAATTGAGGAGTTAGACTTGTCCAAGAGAAGTGAAGAAGGCTTGAAGAGGGAACTTGTAGAAGCTAAAGGGTCCTTGGCTAGGATAGATTCTAGCACCAAGAAGCTTGATCATTTACTTGGTGTTGGAAAGAGTCCAAGTGACAAGAGAGGTCTTGGGTATGAAGATGGCAAGAAAATCTCAACCTCTAACAAGACCATATTTGTCAAGAGCTTGAAGAATGAAGAAACTTCATTTGTGCAACCTCCTAAGAAAAAGTTAGAAATAGGACAAAGTTCTAATGCACAAGTGAAAATGGGGCCAAGAAGGAAACTCAAGCTCAACCTCCTAAGGTTCCTCAAGCCAACACTCCTCCCAAATTGGCTCACAAAGGAAAGAGACCAATCATGCAACCTCAAGCTTGGAAGCAACCAAGACCGGTTCAACAACGAAGATGGATTGAACCCTCATATCCACAAAGACATGGACGTACTCAAAGGCGAGGTATGATTCCCTTTTTCATTCCTATTTGTCACTTTTGTGGTTGTGATGGTCATATTAGACCAAATTGCTTTCAATATATTAAAATGTGTAGAAAACAAAGCATGATTGAAAAGAGAAAGAATAGAGCCAAGATGCATGTTTCTAGGAATGAAAATGTTGATTTGCATGATCCTAGAAATAGTAGAGCACATGTACCAAAGGCCACTAAGAAAGCTAAAATTGTTGCTAAGTGGATTAGAAAGAATGAAAATGTTTGCCATGTTGCACAAATAGCCTTGAAGGCAAATTCTTCTAATTTTTGGTACTTGGATAGTGGGTGCTCTAGGCACATGACGGGAAACAAGAGTTTCTTCGAGACTCTTGTTATGGAGGAAGGTGGAAATGTCACTTTTGGTGATGGATCCAAAAGAAATGTTGTAGGGAAAGGAACCATTTCCGTTCCCGGATTACCCTCCTTATCCAATGCTTTATTTGTTGATGGCTTGAAAGCCAATTTAATTAGCATTTCACATCTTAGTGATGAAGGATATTCCGTCTTGTTCTCTAAAGATTATTGCTCTATCCTAAAACCCGATGGACAAACCTTGTTGAAGGGCATGAGATCTAGCGACAATTGTTATTGTCTTGAAGCTAGAATTGTATCTAATCATGTGTCCATGGATGAGCAAATTGAGTTGTGGCATGAAAGACTTGGCCACATGAACTTTAGGGATCTACGGACCCTTGGAAAGTTCAATTGTGTGCGTGGCCTCCCTAAGCTTGGGAAGAAAGCCAATGGTATTTGTGGACCTTGCCAACAAGGAAAGCAAACCTAAAAGCATGCACAAAAAGGGTAAGTATCTCACCACCAAGGAGCCACTTGAGCTTCTCCACATGGACCTCATGGGTCCCATGCAAACCGAAAGTTTGGGTGGAAAGAGATACATTTTTGTTTGTGTTGATGATTTCTCTAGATTTACATGGACATATTTTCTTAGAGAAAAATCCGAAACTTTTGATAAGTTTAAAATGCTTTGTACTAAATTGCAAAATGAAATGAATTCTAACATTAGAAGCATTAAACGGATTAGAAGTGACCATGGGAGAGAATTTGAGAATGCCACCTTTGAAACCTATTGTGATGGTTTAGGCATCTCCCATGAATTTTCTGCTCCTAGGACACCTCAACAAAATGGAGTTGTTGAGAGGAAGAATAGGGTCCTCCAAGAGATGGCCCGTGTGATGTTGCTTAGCAACAATGTCCCTAGGAACCTATGGGCCGAAGCCATTAACACGGCTTGCTATATAGGAAATAGAGTGTTCCTAAGGCCCGGTACTAGAAACACCTCCTATGAGTTATGGAAAGGCAAGAGGCCAAATGTTAGCTACTTCCACACTTTTGGAAGCAAATGCTACATTTTGAATGACCGTGATCAACTTGGCAAGTTTGATGCTAAGAGTGATGAGGGTATTTTTATTGGCTATGCCTTAAATAGTAGAGCCTATAGAGTTTTCAATTTAAAGACTCTAAGTGTTATGGAATCATCCAATGTCGTATTTGATGATACTAGGCTCAAGTCTAATGATCATGAGGAGGAGGTTATTTTTAGTGATGATTCTCCTTTGGAGGAAGGTTGTGGTGTCGCCTAATGTTGGGACATCTAATGTCAACAATGATGGCACACAACCTATTGATAGAGTTCCTCTCTTGGACTCTAAAGAACCCGCTCCATGGGTTAGGAAACTCCATGATAAAGAAGATATCATTGGAGAGGTAAATGAGGGTGTTAGGACTAGACGCCAACTTGCTAATCTTATTAGCTATACATGTTACACCTCTCAAATTGAACCCAAAAAGGTTGAAGAAGCCTTAAATGATGAATTTTGGGTTCTTGCCATGCAAGAAGAGCTAAGCCAATTCGAAAGGAATGAGGTTTGGACTCTAGTTCCTAGGCCTAAGACCACTAATGTCATAGGCACCAAATGGATATTTAGGAACAAATCCGATGAGGATGGCAACATAGTGCGGAACAAGGCTAGACTTGTAGCACAAGGGTACTCTCAAATTGAGGGTATCGACTTTGAGGAGACTTTTGCTCCCGTTGCCCGCTTAGAGTCCATTAGGCTTCTCTTGTCCATCTCTTGTGTGCACAAGTTCAAATTGCACCAAATGGACGTCAAGAGTGCCTTCCTCAATGGCTTCTTGCAAGAGGAAGTGTTTGTTGAACAACCTAAGGGGTTTGTGGATGCACACCACCCCAATCATGTCTATCGCCTCAAGAAGGCACTTTATGGGTTGAAACAAGCACCGAGGGCTTGGTATGAGCGCCTCACTCAATTTCTTGTTGACAACAACTACACAAGAGGTAGTGTTGACAAGACACTATTCATCAAGAGAGACAATGATGAGCTTTTCATAGCTCAAATATATGTTGATGATATAGTTTTTGGCTCCACCAACAACACCAAAGTCCAACAATTTGTTGATGTCATGTCTCATTGAATTTGAGATGAGTCTTGTTGGTGAGCTTAGTTACTTCCTAGGTTTGCAAATTAGGCAAATGCATGATGGGATTTTCATACCCAAGCCAAATATGCTAAGAACCTAGTGAAGAAGTTTGGTTTAGAGAAAGCCAAACATTGTGATACACCCATGATACCACTTTGAAGCTAAGCAAGGATGCTAGTGGTAAAAGTGTGGAACAAACTCTATATCGTGGCATGATAGGTAGCTTGCTTTATTTGACCGCAAGTAGGCCCGATATATCTTTTAGTGTGGGTGTGTGTGCTAGGTACCAAGCGGATCCTAAGGAGTCCCACCTCTCTTCGTTGAAGAGGATCATTCGCTATGTGAATGGGACATCCAACTATGGGATTTGGTACTCTTTGACACTAATGCTAGTCTAGTTGGCTTTAGTGATGCGGATTGGGCAGGAAATTGTGATGATAGGAAGAGCACATCGGGCGGTTGCTTCTTTCTAGGCAACAACTTGGTGTCTTGGTTTTGCAAGAAGCAAAACTCGATTTCCTTGTCCACGGCCGAGGCCGAGTACATAGCCGCGGGGAGTGGATGCACACAACTCCTATGGATGAAAGCAAATGCTTGTAGACTACGGATTCAACCAAGGTACTCTCACTCTCTTTGTGATAACATGAGTGCTATTAATATTTCCAAGAATCCGGTTCAACATTCTAGAACTAAGCATATTGACATCCGCCATCACTTCATTAGAGAGCTTGTTGAAAATAAATGCATAGTACTTGAACATGTAGGTACTAATGATCAACTTGCGGACTTATTTACTAAACCCTTAGATGCTACTCGATTTAAAACTCTTAGTAGATCTATTGGGATATGTCTTGTGGAGTGATGTTCTATGATTGACCCCATATGGGGAACTCAAGCAAAGAGAGCTATTTTGCATTCTTGTAACTTGCAAAAAATTTGAAATAACTTATGCCTCTTCTTTTGATTGCTTGAGTAAGCTTGGTTGTACATATGTATATATGTTTCAATTCTATAAGTGTGAACCTTGCTTGTTACAATCCATGTCATATTTATGTTCAAACATGCATTTTTGGACTAGGAGATTTACATAGGAAGTATGATGTGAATGACCTATAGTTATCTCCATGACATGATGATTCTTAATAACATGCTAATGCTAAATGAAAAAGTATGAAATTCATACAACATGCTCACATGAAAAGCATGAATTGATGATTGCATATTCTTAAAAATGCAAAACTTGTGTGAAAGCTAATGAGACTCAAAATGAATAAAGGATCTTGTATCCGTTCAAAGGAATTTACATTCCATATGTCTCTCTTTCTTTATTAGTTGAACATGGTTACTATCATACGGATTTCTTATCCGGAAAAAATCAAATAGGGTGCAAAGTCGCTCATGCCATGTTTCGCTTATAAAGTTGGATATAGTTGCTCTTAAATTGAAATCAATAATCTCTATATCCTTGCTTTTCCCATGACATTGGTGAAATTGGTTTGAATTCTATTAGAAACCTTTGTCATTTGCTTTGCCAAATACCATTGTATTTTGGACTTGAATGCTATATGTCTTGTATGCAAAGCATGTTGGATTCACACATTTTCTCAAATAAATCTCCTTGTTTCTCTCAAATTAATTGAAGTGCATAAAGTGACTTATATGTATATGCATATCTTGCATGCTTCTATCTCTCGTTGCTATGAGTGACCCGGTTGGGGACTACTCCTTTGCCTATATCATGACAAAAAGGGGGAGTAGGATATTGTAAGGGGAGTTGCAAATATAGAAGCTATTGTGCACTTTGGGGAGATAAATACATTGAGGGGGAGTAACCCTTTGAGGGGGAGCATTGCATTTATCATACATTGCATACATTTGCTAATGTTGTGCCTAAATTCTAAAAATGCAAATGCTTGGTATTGTTCTCACATGATTAATCTCACACTTTACTTGTATTGGAAATGTTAGAAACTCTTTTCAGGGATTGATTATTCTACAAGAGGATTGAAGACTTCAAGTTGCATTCTCTTATCTCTTTGTAATGTAGAATATCATTGTAATCCCGTAGTTTCTATTTCTTTTGTGAGGATTCAATGTGAGTGATGGTTTTGTCACGAAATAGCCAAAGGGGGAGATTGTAAGGATTCCCGTTGTTTTTAATTGGCTTATTTCGTGATCAAACCATAATGGGGGATTCTTTGTAAGGGTAGTTTAGATGTTGTTGTTAGTGCATTAGGCCCTTTGAAGACCTCATTATTGACAAGCACCAAAGGTAATATTCTAAGTGCTTTCTTGTCTTGAAGAGATAGTTGCACACACTCACAACTCATGCATATGTTTAATCTTTGTATGTTGTGTTTCTTTTTGTTGTGCATAAATGATTATTTACATCTCTTCTTGCTTGATTTTATGATTGCATCTTGTGTTGAAAACATCATAGCATTTAGGCTTTTAGGATGCATCTTGTTTGACTTTGTACCCCTTGCATTGCATTGGGATGCAATTTTGGGGCTGTGCGCTGGTCCACCAGCGCCGGTCGACCAGCGCCGCTCACCGGCGCAAATCGCCCAGTGGCGCGCCGCTGGTCGTGCGCTGGTGTGGACCAGCGCCGGCCACCAGCGCCGATCGCCCAGTATGGCGCCGCTGGACTGGCGCTGGTGGCAGCGCCTGACGTCCAGCGCTCAAGCCAAAATTGGCTTGTGCGCTGGTCCTGCGCTGGTCCACCAGCGCAGGTCCACCAGCGCACAGAGTATTTTTCTGGCGAGTTTTCAAAACGACCTCACTTCACTTATGGCCTCTATATATATGCTAACTTGATTTTAGGTCATTTACAAGAGTTCTTATTCATGCTTCATACTTAGGATATTTTTCAAGAGAAGAAAAATACACAAAGAACTCATTTTTAATTACTCAAACACAATTTCATGATCATCAATCATCATCTAGCATCATCTTAGATCATCTAGATGTCATCTAGCATGGAATCTTCATCATACTTTGCTTGGTAAGCTTTTCACTAATATCTTACATATTTTGTGTTTAATTTATCTAGCAAATCTCAATTAATTACTTGATTGTTATTTTGTATGCTCTAGATACAAAATTGAGATTAGTATGATGTATGTTTGAGAAGTTGTATTGTGCTAGCATATTAGGTTTTATACTTGATATTGATTAGCTTAACTATTTGACATGTCATTTAGTTTTGATATCTAGGATTGTTCTTAATTGCATATTAATCATCTTAGATAAGCATATAGGGTTTCCCTTGCTCTATGTTGCATTTTGGATATTTTCATATATTCACTTAGGGTTGTATTCTCTTCAAGAGAAGCTAAGTCTTGTGTGTAGCAATCGGGATTAGGTTGCTTAGATCGCAAGCAAATTGGACTAGGTTCACTCATACCGGGATTAGGTAGGTGTGTGATTACTTCCGGGATTAGGTTGTAATCGTTTGCACATTTAGTGGATTCGAGGTTCGAGTGTGGCTTACTTACATAGCCCGTGGTTTTTCCCGTGAGGGTTTCCACGTAAAAATTCAAGTGTTAATTTAATTTCCGCACCATATTACACTTGCTTGTTTATATTATCTTGAGGGTAATTTCGTAATTTTGACTAACACGAAAAATTGGGTAAAAAGCGTAAAATCTATTCACCCCCCCCTAGATAGCTTTACACAACCGTGGTATATTTAGTTTTCAAATGTTATTCTTATGTTGTGTGTTTTCATATGTTCATTCATAATTGTTGAATCTCTTCATGCATGTTTATTAATTGCATCTAGTTTATTGAAATGCCATGAGATGTTTAGGCATTGGATGCAAAGTCATGAATTTTATTCATGCATTTTGAATTGATTGCATCTTGTTCAATGATAATGCCATGACATGTTAGGCATGATGCATTCAATACCCACACTTGCACTTCATGATTAGTCTTAGTGGGTGTAATTCGTTTCCGTTTGTGTGAGCGGAACGTTCGCGCTTGCACGATGTGTGCATGTCTTAGCGCGATGTTGACCACTTGCGAAGGTCTCATTCTTCTCTTGGATAAGTTGGTTATTTGGTTGGATTGTTTGGAGTAAAATGTCTAGTTTCAAAAGATTGGTTTTCATGTTTAAATGATTTTCAACTGACCTAGTATGGTCTTGTGGCCATAACTTTTTACACAAAGCTTCAAAATAAGTTTTGAAAATTTCTGTACAAACTAGACACTCATCACCTTTCCAACGGTCTTATTCGTAATATTTCATGACCGTTTGGATTGGTTTTAAAATCTCCAAAGTTACAACCAAAACAGGGCAAACTCTGTTTTTGTCCGTTTCTGACCTTGGTCACTCAATGGACCATAAATGTTTCTACAGATATTGAAATGTTATTCTGTAAAAACGAGTAGAAAAGTAGACATCCATACCTTTCCAACAATTATTATATGAAAGGTTTGATGTCGTTTTGTCATGTTTCGAAGCACTCGAATCTTGAGTCACTGCACTGACCGGTACCGCGAAATGCCCATACTTTTTCCATTTCTTCCAAAACGACGTATTTCATTTGGGCATATAAATACATATCTTTCTCATCATTTGACAAGAGCCACAAAATCAAACCCTAGAGAGAGAGGCTCCTTATTCTGAGAGAGAAGAGAGAGACTTGAGAGAAACAGCTTAAAGATCACATCTTTATCTCTCTAAACCATTCCCACATCACAAATCTTCATCTAGGCATCATCTAGGTTCATCTAGCATGTGCTAATCATGGGTCTTCTTCACACACATGGTATGATTGTTGAACACTTTTATCTTTCATATTAGTGTTTTACTTATCAATTTATCTCTTTTATCACTTGTATGTTCTTTGAGTAATTCTACATACATGATGGATATTATGTGTTGATTGGGTTATTTAAGTTAGCTAGGTTTTCATGCCTATTTATATCTAGCTAATTAATCTCATTATATGATTGAGATTATTTTTTATAGCTTAATTGTTAGGTCCTTATTGCCAAAAAGCTATGGCCATAACATTCTTGTGATTTATTGATAACAGGTTGATAGATTGTATTTTAATCAACTAGTTATGCTTTGAATGTTTGTGGGTTATTTGTGATAGCTATTGTATTTAGGATTGTCATCCTTAACATAGCTAAAGTTGTATGCCATGTCTATAGCTATTTTGGATATCTAGGATTGATTTTTTGTCATCATATAATCCTAGATAAGCATCTAAGGTTCCCTAGCTTTATTTGCTCTTTGAATATTCATGCATATTCACATAGGGTGTTGATCTCTTCGAAAAGTAAGTCTTGTGTTTTAGACCGGGATTAGGTCGGACACCGGGATTTATGGTCACATGAGCAAATTGGACTAGGTCCACTTTTACATGCTGCGGTAGTGGTAGTGGGATATTGGCCGGGATTAGGCCGTCAAAACCTGGATTAGGTTGTATATGTTCTTACAATTAGTGGTTCTAGTTCGAGTGTGGCACACTTACCAGCCCGTGGTTTTTTCCCGTGAGGGTTTCCATGTAAAAATCAAGTGTCGTTTATATTTCTACACCATATTACACTTGATTATTAGATTGGTCTAGTTTGGGGCAATTTCGTAAATTTGACTAAAGCGACAAAATTGGGTACTAACGATTAAATCTATTCACCCCCCCTCTAGATAGTTTTATACACATCGTTAATTTGGTTCACTTGTAACTCATTGAACATCTATTGAAATACAAGCTTTCTTTGTTGTTGTGTTTATTTGTTCTTATACCTCACACACTAGGTGTATACTTAGACCTTGTGCACATGATTATATTCTCCTATTGTCTATGCATGTCTTTCTTGGTTTATTTGTTGTGTAAGGCTACCTTAAGGGCAAACGGAGTTTGTTAAGGGATTGGAAAAAGGTGTAAAAACCTATCACCCCTCCTCTAGTATGCCTTAAGCAATTAACTACGTTGTATACTTTCAATTGGTATCATAGCGGTCGTCGGACGACACTTGACTAGATCCGTTTATACTTACATTTGGATTTCTTAGGTTTTTGCAAGTATGGTTTTCCAAGATGATGTGATGACCGAAGGGCTTCGACTTCTAGGCCTACTCTTCTCAAGGGTCACCACTATGGGTTTTGGAAACTGATGATGAAGGCTTACATTCGATCTATCAAGTAGAGCTTGAATGACCGTTGAAGAAGGTTACCTTGCTCCCAACAAGATTGAGAATGGAGTGACCGTTTCCAGCCTAGGAGTGAGTTGGTCTACTAATGAGTTTGAGTTAGCAAAATGTCATCTCGGGCGTGAATGCTATTTTCGAGGTGTTGATAGTAGGCAATTTTCCTACGTTCAAAACCTAAAAAACCGTAAAGGAGGCATGGAAGCTCTCCTAGTCCCAATGAGGTGGACAAAAGCGGTGAAGAATCCTCTTCAACTGCTCACTTCCCAATTTGAGGTTTTTGCAAATGGGTGAGGAGACAAGTGAAAGTATACAAACGTAGTTAAATTGCTTAAAGCTACCTAGAGGGGGGTGGGGGGGTAAATAGGTTTTTTACACCTTTTTTCAATCCCATGACACAACTTCGTTGTCCCTCAAGGTAGCCTTAACACAACCAAATAAGCTAAGGAAGACATAGATAGACATACGATAATACAATCATAAGGCAAGGTCTAAGTATATCATCTAGTTGTGTGAGGTATAAGAACAATAAACACAACAACAATGTAAGCTTGTATTTCAATAGATGTTCAATAGTTACAAGAGTGATCAAAATATCACTATACAAAAATTAAATATACAAAAGAATCATAGATACAAAAATGATCAAAAGAATGAATCCACAAACCAACTATACAAAGTCTTGCTTCACATATCATACGTGAATATTATGAATCAAGATAATAAATATAAATTAAATATAAAAGAGAAAGAGATAGAAAATTAACACAAGAGATTTTTTAACGTGGAAAACCTCCAAGGAGGAAACAATCCACGGGTTGAACTACAACCATTGGTACTATATTATTGGAAAGTAAACATAGAACATTCACAAAGTGACCAATCTTTAGCTCACCCAAGCTAGTGAAGTCTAAGCCTACCCAACCCTATTAGAAAGTGTGAAATCCCTCAATGAGCAAAACCACCATTTATTGACACCACACAAAACCAACATCGATAGTAGATTAGAAATTCCTCAAGAGTGCATACCTCCCGTGTACCCCGCTCTATCGGAGTCTATGTCTAACATAAGCGCTAGCCTACAATACAATAGCCAACTCCCTATCCAAGGCACTCTTGCCTCTAGGGAGCCTCCCATGCATGACTATCCGAGTCCTCCCACTCTAGCCATGACTCCTTGCCTACCTATCTGAGTCATCCCCGACTCTAGGCAAGTCTTCTTGCTTGGCTATCCAGTCCCCCGACTCTAACCAATACTCTGCCTTTTACAAGGACTTCCTAGTGGGATCATGTGAATGCAAATGAGCAAACAATCAAATCATCATAGAACATGTGATCAATACATTCTTGGTACAATAGACCTAAACATGTGATAACACATTCAAAAAAGTCTAGATGCAATACTAATAAAACCTAATATGTGAAACACCACACACATAAGCTCAAAGTCTCATTCACATATACCAACACTGAATCAAATATATTCATGAAGTACAAGTTCAAGATGCAATCAAATACAATAAATGCTAGATACATGAGATTTAATCAATCAATATTCTAGCTAAAAACTAGAGCAAGGATTTGAGATTTACATCAATCAAAACCTAGATTTCACTAAATCACAAACAAATACACAAATCCTATTCATCATCAAAGGATCAAATCAATCTCAAGTCATTTATCACAAAATTGATTCAATCAAGTTCCAAACAACCTAAGAGCCATCTAATCACAATAAACCACCAAAACATATGTAAAACCTAGAATCATAGAAACTAGTCAACATTAGTCTATAAATTGACTTCATTAGAATGTAATCAAGCTACTTTCTCAATAGCTTTACCAAACATAAACATAGATATAGAAGAAGAAAACCCAAGCAAATTGAAGGTTAAAAAAGAAGTCCCAAAGATTTGTTCAATACCTTTGATTCTATAGCTGGTCGTAAATCAGTGTGGAACCACCCGAAATCTCGATCAACTGAATTACACAAACGAAGTTAAATTGCTAAAGCATCCTAAGAGGGGGGGGGGGGGGGGGGGTGAATAGGTTTTTACACCTTTTTCAAACCCTGAACAAACATCCTTTTTCCCTCAAGGTAGCCTTACACAAACACAATAAGCCAAGGTAGACATACATAGACAATACAATGATACAATCATAAGCGAAATGTCTAAGTATATCAACAAGTCATGTGAGGTAAATATCAAATAAACATAACCAAAATAAGTCTGTATTCATAAGATGTTCAATGGGTTACAAGAGGAGCAAAATTCACTAAACAAATATACAATATACAAAAGAATCAAAGATACAAATTGATCTATAGAATAATACACTAATCACACTATCAAAGACTTGGTTCAACATACATCCCAAGTGAATATTATGATAAGACAATAAAATATACAATTAAAATAATAGAAGAGATAGAAAGAATTAACCAAGGATTTTTTAACGTGGTAAAACCTCCAAGGAGGAAACATCCGGGTTGAATTACAACCTGGGTACTATATTATTGGAAAGTAAACATAGAACATTCACAAAGTGACCAATCTTTAGCTCACCCAACCTAGTGAAGTTCTAACCGACACACCCTAGTGGAAAGTATGAAATCCCTCAATGATGCGGAACCACCATATAATTGGACAACACACTAACCAACATCGATGGTAGATTAGAAATTCCTCAAGAGTGCACACATCCCGTGTACCCCGCTCTATCGGAGTCTATGTCTAACCATACGCCTAGGCCTACAATATGTTAGCCAACTCCCTATCCAAGGCACTCTTGCCTCTAGGGAGCCTCCCATGCATGACTATCCAGTCCTCCCGACTCTAGCCTGACTTCTTGCTTACCTATCCGAGTCATCCCGACTCTTAGGCAAGACTTCTTGCTTGGCTATCCGAGTCATCCCGACTCTAAACAAGACTTCATGCCTTTTTACAAGGACTTCCTAGTGTGATCATGTGAATGCAAATGATGCAAACATTCATTTCAACATAGAACATGTGATCAATACATTCTATTGGCACAAATAGACCTAAACATGTGAAAACACAATTAATCAAGTCTAGATGCAAAAAATCCATGAATAGAAACCTAAGCATGTGAACCCTAACACATATACTCAAGCTCATTCACACACATAACACTGAATCCCAAAATGTCCTAAAGTCCTAATTCAAGATGCTATCAATATACATCAAAGTCTAGATATATGAGATTAAAATCAATCATACTAGACAAAAACATAGAGCAAGGTTTTGAGATTTACATCAATCAAAACCTATATTCTACAATCACAAACAATACCAAACCTGATTTCTTCAATCAAAAGGACCAAATCAAACTCTCAAAGTCATTTTAACACAAATTAATCACTAAGTATCAAACAACCTAAGATGCCATCTAATCACAATACAACTCACAAACAAATGTAAAACCTAGAATGCAAATCTAGTCAACATAAGTCCATAAATGGAATTTCAATTGGAATGATACAAGCTCGACCTTTTCAATAGCTTTCATAAACACTAACAAGATATAGAAGAAGAAACCCAAGCATTTGGAAGGTCAACTAACAAGAAATCCCTAAGATGAGACCATTACCTCGGATTAGAAGGCTGTTCGGAATTCCCCAGTGCCTCAACCTGGAAATCACGATCAAACAGCTACCAAACCACTTGAGATGTTAGAGGACTCAAATACGAACCTCTCCAACTTGAATCACTCAAATCCGACTCCGGATGAGGAAGATATGGTGTTTGCCCGAAATCTGAAATTTCAGAGGATAGGGCTGACGGGAAATCTGATTTTTCTTCTTGGAAATTCAAAATGAGAGAGAGAGGGAAGAACTAGGGGAGAGGAGAAGGGAGTTTTCGACCATCACGTGGTGCCACGTCACCCCAGGGCCGTGGGGGGCGCGTGGCCCACACGGGAGCAGAGGGTGCTCCAGGCCGTGGGGCCCACGGCCTCAACCACGGCCAGCCCATGTGGCCCACGGCCTGGGCTGTCCTCTCCAGCGCTCTCTCGGTTCGTCGGCCGTATCTCGGGCGTCCAAACTCCGAATTGAATCCGTTTTCGGATTACAAGAACCGTGACTCTCTCTCACGAAAACAACTATACAACTTTGAAAAACGGTTGAGAAATCATCTCGGAAATCATCGATGAAGTCAACACAACGTAAGAGAAACGTAAAGTGGCATAGTCACACTTTGGACTCGAAACCTTATGAATGAGTAACCGAAGACCGGAACTCAATAAGGCATCAAATAAGAACATGTTCAAGTCCTAAACACAAAATACGGAAACATACAACACAAATACACACACATATGCTAGTTCCGGAATAGTCCTAGAAATGCAAAACACAAAGTTTATTAACTAAATGTGAATGCATGAGCATATTTTGCCATGTGAAAGTGAAATGTAAATGAAATAAAATCATGAAGGGGACACACAAGAATGATATGTGTGAGTGTGTGCCTAGCCTTGTAGAGATAAGAGGTCTTTGTATACCTTTGTAGACCGATAATGTCCGAACTCTTAAAAGCCGGCAACTTGAACGAAATAATGGTTGAGACGTCCTTCGTCCTTCGAAATCCTTCATTTACTAACCACTAAACATTACAAGTAAAACATTTTGATATGGAATTAATGCCAACACTAATTATCAACCTAACACAAACAGCTACAACCACTTGGAAATGATAGATCACTTAAATACGAACACTCTCCAAGTTGAATCACTCAAATCCGACTCCGGATGAGAAGATATGGTGTTTTGAAGTTCTAAATTCTGGAGAGAAAATCTGACGGGAAAACTTATTTTTTCTTTTTGAATTTCAAATGGAGAGAGAGAGAGAGAGAGAGAGGGAAAGATATAGGAGAGAGAGAATGACCAAATGGGCCATGGTGTGAGGCCACGTCACCCCTGGCCGTGGGGGGCGCGTGGGCCTCACAGGGGCAGAGAGCCCCCTTGGCCGTGGGGCCCACGGCCTCCCTCAAGCCAACAGCCCCTCTCGCGCGCTCCTCGGTTCTTCAGCCCGTCTCTGGGCATCCGAACTCCGATTTCGAATCCGTTTTGGATACAAACCGTGACTCTCTTACGCACAACGAGACTACACAAATTTGAAAAATTGTTGAGAAATCATCTCGAAAAACGATGATGAAGTCAACTTAACGAATGAGAACGAAAAGTAGCGTAGCTACATCGTTTGGACTCGAAACTACATGAATGAGTAACCGAAACGACCGGAACTCAATAAGACATCAAATAAGAACATGTTCAAGTCCATGCACAAAAATATGAAAAACAAACAAGCACAAATACATACACATATGCTAATTTCCAGACATAGTCCTAGAAAATGCAACAAACAAAATATTACCAATATGGTATGAATGCATGAGCATATTTTGTCAAGTGTGTGAAAGTGAAAACATAAGTGATGTTTAATCATGAAGGGACCACAAGAATGCATGTGTGTGTGTGCCTAGCCTTGTAAGAGATAGGCCTTTAATACCTTTGTTGAACAATAATGCACAAATCTCTTAAAAGCCAGCTCTCGAATGACTTGTGGTTAAGACATCCTTGTCTTCTTAATTCTTCAATACGAACCTAAACATTACAAGAGAAACACATTTTGATATGGAATTTATGCCAACACAAAACTATAAACCTTACAATCTCCCCCTTTGGCAAATTCATGTCAAAACCCCTAAACAAACACTAAAACAATTGCCAAAGAAATTTGGTCACAATGAGTACAATGAGTTACACATTAGACACAAATAACAACAAAGCAAGTCTTGAACTTCAACTTGGTCTACTCTTGATATCACCTAAAAAGCTTGAAAGCACAAGAATATCCAAGAGACAACAAATATGGCAATATCCAATCTAGGCAAGAAAATAGTAACATATAAGTTCAAGTGGATCAAGTATGCTCCCCCTTAATACATACTATCCATGAAAATATTCTAAGCCAAGATTCAACAACAAAAAAATATTCATGCCATATAGTTCAGCTAGATACTAAATATACAAACATTAAAACAACTAAAATGAGACTAAGTAAGCTAGATTTCTCCCATGTGTTTCTCATATTTCTCCCTCTTTTTGACATGATATGAAGCCAAAGGGAAAGAGTAAGAAAATATACCTCATGAAGCTCTCTAGCCACTTGTGCCCAAGGAAAGAAGTGCAGTGTGAGGATCTCACATATTGCCTTGTTGTAGTTGATTTCCTTCCAACTCTTTATCCTTTCATCTTGAACAACAAGCTTGGCACTAAGGTCTTCAATCTTCCTTTGTGACGCCTCAATCAACCTACGAGATTCTTCAACCTCCTTCCTCAATTTTAAAGCCCACTAGGAAGAGCGGGTGAGCTAGGGACATGGTTAGAATCAAGAGATTCACCAAAAAGCCTAAACACATCATTAGACTTTCCCTTGTCCTTGTATGACATGGATGCACACGTTTCTCACTCAACTTCTCTAAGGGAGGAAGCATAACATCACCATCAAGATTCCTCACTCCTTTAGCTAAGCAAATTGAGTTATAAACCCCGAAATGCCAATTTCTTATCCAAAGACTAGTACAAGCCGCAATCTCTATTTGCTCCACAAGCAATTCACCAAGATTTATAGGTTTGTTAGTCACCAAGGCATATACAATCTTGATTTTGTCTCAATTAAGCTCCAAAGCATTAGTAGAGCCCAACAAGATTGGAGCACACAAATAAATGCCAAAATGCACTAATTTTTTGTTAGCTCACCTTGCTTAATATAAGCACGTTTCCCCCACACAAAATTACTATCATCACATATAGTCCTACCCATTAAATCAAGGTTTTCCAAGATGTCAACATCAAGGAATTCCGATTCAATGTCATCGGGCAAGTCTAGAAATTCATTCTTTCCAAGAACAAACTCTAAAGATGACTTTCCTTATGTTTAAAGTAGCACTCGTCACTGTAGAACTAGACTTGTAAGCATGATAAAACTCTCTAACAACGGTCTCATTAGATATTCCTAACATGTTCACCCAAGAATTCCAATTCCTACTCATAAGCACATCATAAACATAGGATCCAACACAAATCCAAGTCAATACCTCTTTCTTGAATTAACTTCTTGCAACCGAAAATTCCCAAATCATCCCTTTGTTAGCTTTGGAAATTTTGGAAGAAATTGTAGGTTTAGACTTGTCAATGGGAGTTGAAGAAGCATTACCACCAATCTTCTTTGCTTTCCCCATACTCTTGCAAAACAAAAACACTAAAAAACGAAAATGAGAGGAAACATAGAAACAAATTAGAAACCAATAAACATATACAAAGGCAAAACACTATTTTTCAACAAATCATCATGCATATAAGAATTTATCAAGCATCTTCATGATTATCAAAAAAATAAGAATAATGCCAACAAGCAACAACCTTGAAGAACATGTGAACATGTCATAAAAGAGAACAAGAATTTAGCATATTATGCTCCCCCTTGACAAGTGGCCTCATCTAAAATCAAGATAGACAAATGGTTCACAAAAATCACCACACATCACATCACAAGCATTTTTATTAGATTGCAAATAGGCTTCACATATCTAAGAGAGTTCATCAAGATTTTCAATCACTCTCATATGTCATCAAAAATGTGCAAAGTATAAAAATACTAATTAGCAAAGAGTGTGTGAAGATTTTGCTTCAAGTATATGAAAAGAAGTAATTTGATAATCAAGCACGCAAACAATTTCAACATCTATTCATCTTAGGCCTTTCCATAAAAGGTCAAACTGGTTATCATCCGAAATTTTTCTTATAAAGAGAATATATTTCAACATGTGAGCGTGTGTGTGCATGTGGCTCATCAACCATTTCTATTGTCAACTCGAGCTCATTTGGAAGTCTCATGTATGCAATGCTCTGTACTAGACCAGATATTTGTTTTGCTGTTGGCATAGTTAGCAGGTTTCAATCGAAACCTGGTCCTGATCACTGGACGGCAGTCAAGCATATTTTCAAGTATCTCAAGAGAACGAGAGATAATATGCTTGTATACTCTGGAGGGGATTTGGTCCCCGTTGGGTATACAGATTCTGATTTCCAATCAGATTCTGACTCCAGAAATCCACATCAGGGGCTGTGTTTACTATTGGAGGAGGAGCAGTTATATGGAGGAGTATCAAGCAATCTGTATTGCTGATTCCACCATGGAAGCTGAGTATGTGCTGCATACGAGGCTGCCAAAGAGGCTGTTTGGCTCCGCCAATTCTTGATGACTTGGAAGTGGTTCCTAGTGCGAATAAGCAGATCACTATCTACTGTGACAACAGTGGAGCAGTGGCTAATTCGAAAGAACCAAGAAGTCACAAGAGAGGTAAACACATGAAAGAAAGTATCATCTTTAAGGGAGATTGTCAAAGAGGTGACGTGACGATTACCAAAATCACGTCAGCAGAAAATCTAGCGGATCCTTCACAAAGGCTCTACCTCAGAAGAGTTCGATGGGCATCTAGAGAACATGGGCTTGAGAGATATGACACATTTGCTAAGCGCAAGTGGGAGATTGTTAGGATTATGCTCAATAGCAAGAGTGTAATGTTGTAATTAACAATCTTTTCATATTAATAAAGTGATTTCTGGTTTAACAAATGGTATAGCTTATAGTTTAATATTATAATTGTCAAAGTAAATAATCATAAGGTCTAAAGACTATGGGAAAAGAAGAATGTTCGTGCATCTGGATATGTATGTGGTAGACACAATTCTTTAGTTAGTCTTGAGTAATGTTCACAACTTAAGTTAAAGGTTGGGCACCTTTATCTTGTTAAAGTTGTAGAATTCTTTTGCTAGCATTTGAGTGGGATCAAAGATATGATGAGTCTAAAATCATCGGAGTGTCTTCGAGCAAAAGGATCTAGTGCACTGGGTGCATTGAACTGGATCACAATGAAAAGCTTTATCTAGAACCTCAGTAGATAAAAGTCTTTTCATTATCAGGACAATCGGAGAGTCTATCTTAATCCTGATAAATGATGGACTTATGGTTGCAAGTGATATCATTTGAGTTATCAATGAGTATGATTATATCGCATAGTCTATCCTCGATAGTTTGGTGATATTCATTTGTTAATCGATGAGGACTTCATTTATAGATATGGACATCGTGGCTCCATTTAATAAAATGAGAGTATATCTCATCATATGATGTTTTTGAGGTAATTGGATATTAAATCTCAACGTTGAGTTTTCGATAGTGTCTATTGAAAACATGCTTCTGGACAAGTCAAATATCCAAGTTCAAAACGTGGTCATATGAGTAATATGGTAACTTGGAGAGTTATAGGCGGTCTATGAACTCTTGGCGATTATGATATTAATCACGAGGATACACTATCTCCAATATGATTGTCTAGGTATGAATAGGAGCATCTTCCTTTTCTATCTTTATTTAAGAGTTCAGTTTTAGCTCTTTAGTGGAGTGAGTTAAAATTAATGGATCGGACCTAAGTGATCTTTGTTGATTGTGATTAGGTTATGTCTATTGAAGCTTAAATTTAGATGGCCCGCCAAGATCCCCAATCCACACGGACTTGCATGGATCACTTGATATATTCTACCGGACCAATTTAAGGGTCCATCTAGAATTGCATTTAATATATTAAGAATATAATTTGCACATTATTTATGTAATGGGCTGCTCAATTATATTATATATTAATGAAAGACATGTGGGCTTGTTTCTTTTAGTAAGAATGGGTCTGGTTCACATGTGGGCTTTTTATTTAAAGTCCAATGGATTAAATGAAATAAGAAATATATTAGGCCCAATTCTATTCAAGTAGGGCGGCAGGTTAAAGTTTTAACCTAATGTATTATTTTGTTTCATTTGTTTTAATTAAATAAGAATTAATTAATTTATTAATTAATTGTTTAATTAAAGAAACAAATCTTTCTAATCAGGAATATATTTCCTAAAAGTAAAAGACTTGTTTGATAAGGAAATAAATAATTAATTTTATTTATTTAATCAATAAGGAGTCTTTTATTTAGTCAAAAGAATAGAATAAAATATCTATGAGTTAGATTAGGGTTTGAAGTCTAAAAAGTTGAAAGAATTAGGGTTGAATTTCGGTCACCCTATATAAGTGACATGATGAAATTCGGCCAACCCTAATACACAACTACATAGAATTCGGCAACCCTAAAGGAGAAAGTGTTAGATTCCCGTTGTTTAATTGGCTTATTTCGTGATCAAACCACATGTGGGGATGCTTTGTAAGGGTAGCTTAGATGTGTTATTGCTTAGGCCCTTTTGAAGACCTCACTATTGACAAGCACCAAAGGTAATATTCTAAGTGCTTACTTGTCTTGAAGAGATAGATGCACACACTCACAACTCATGCATATGTTTAATCCTTATATGTTGTGTGTCTTTTATGTGTGCCTTAATGCTCATGAACATCTCTTCTTGCATGTTAGTTTGATTGCATCTTGCATATCCAATTGCCTTGTCATGCTTAGACTTAGGATTGCATTTTTGCACTGGGCGCCCCCAAAAGCGCTGTACAGAAGCGCTGTACGAACAGCGCCCATTGAGCGCTGTTCAGACCTGATCGATTTAATCGGTCGCTGTTGGGTCGCTGTTGGGGCGCTGTACGTGGCGCGTACAGAGCGCTGTACGTACAGCGCCACTCTGTTTCCTCGTGAAAACAGAGCAAGGGCGCTGTACAGGCGCTGTACAATGGCCCCTACGTACAGCGCCCATGGCAAATAGTGGGCAAACTTATCAAAACGACCACACTTTGTTTTGGCCCCCTATATATAGCCACTTTGACTTTAGGTCAATTACAAGAGTTCATATTCAGATTCCATACTTAGGAGATTTTTCAAAGAGAAGAAAAATTCCAAAGAACTCATTTTTAATTACTCAAACACTTGTTCCATGATCATCAATCATCATCTAGCATCATCTTAGATCATCTAGATGACATCTTGCATGGATTCTTCATCATACTTTGCTTGGTAAGCTTTTCACTAATATCTTACATATTTTGTGTTTCTCTTATCTAGCAATCTCAATTTAATTACTTGTATGTGATTTTATTTGTTGAATACAAGATTGAGATTAGTATGATGTATGTTTGAGAAGTTGTATTGTGCTAGCATATTAGGTTTTTGTGCTTGATATTGATTAGCTAAACTATTGACATGTCATTTAGTTTTGATATCTAGGATTGTTCTTAATTGCATATTAATCATCTTAGATAAGCATATAGGGTTTCCCTTGCTCTATGTTGCATTTTGGATATTTTCACATATTCACTTAGGGTTGTATTCTCTTCAAGAGAAGCTAAGTCTTGTGTGTAGCAATCGGGATTAGGTTGCTTAGATCGCAAGCAAATCGGACTAGGTTCACTCATACCGGGATTAGGTAGGTGTGTGATTACTACCGGGATTAGGTTGTAATCGTTTGCACATTTAGTGGATTCGAGGTTCGAGTGTGGCTTACTTACATAGCCCGTGGTTTTTCCCGTGAGGGTTTCCACGTAAAAATCAAGTGTCAATTTAATTTCCGCACCATATTACACTTGCTTGTTTATTTTATCTTGAGGGTAATTTCGTAATTTTGACTAACACGAAAAATTGGGTAAAAAGCGTAAAATCTATTCACCCCCCCTCTAGATAGTTTATACACACCGTGCATTAATTAGTTTCAATTGGTATCAGAGCGGGTTCCTAGACATACATAGGTGATCCTTGCTTATTTTGGTGTGTTTTGCATTTTGTGTGATTTTTGATCATTCATACATTTGCATTCATTTCATTCATTCATAAACACTATGAGTGGAAACGGTGGAAATGGTGGTGGCCACGAAGGAGCTTCTAGCACAGGCCTCCACTTCTTACCGGATTGAACTATTCCCAATGGAAAGGGAAGATGGAATCCTACATATGCCAAATTCATGACCGTGCATGGATGGCGGTGGAAGACGGATATGATCTCCCTATGATGACTCCCGCGGGTGGAGGAGAAGATGTTTTGAAGCCTAAGGCGCAATGGAACGCGCAAGAGTTTGATGCTTCAAAGTGGAATAGGAAGGCGTTGCATGCCATCTTGTGTGCCATGGACGAAAATCAATACAAGTTGATTCAAATACTAGGATAGCTAAGGAGGCTTGGGACATCCTAGAGATTGCACATGAGGGAACCGAAGTAGTGAAGGACTCCAAGCTTCAAGTCCTCCAAACTCAATTCGACGCTTAAGATGGAGGAGAATGAGTGCTTCAACGACTTTGAGATCAAGTTGATGGATATAGTCAACCAAAGCCATCAACTTGGTGATCCATATTCGGATAGGAGAATCAAGCAAAAGATTATGAGATCTCTACCCGATAGGTTTGAATCGAAGGTGACGGCTTTAGAAGAAAATAGTGGTTATAAGGATATGAAGCCGAGTGAGATTGGGAGACTTCTAGCTTATGAGTCTAGGAAAGGGCCTATCTCCACACCCACTAAAAAGCAAAAGGAATTGCTTTAAAAACCTCCAAGGATGAAAAGGAGGAAAAGAAGGTTGACTCGGATGAAGACCTTGCCTTGTTTGTAAAAAGGTTCAACAAGGTTATGAAGTTTAGAAGGAAGAGCTTTGGGTCAAAAGGTCAAGATTTGAAGAAAAAGGGCTCTTTCAAGAAGTTTGAACCTAGGCAAGAAGGACCGAAAGGAAAGGGGTCCGTTGTTTCGAGTGTGGTGGCATAGGTCATTTTGCCCCCGATTGTGCAAACCATGTTGAGAAGAAAAAGGGGAAAGTGATGGCCGCCACTTGGAGTGGAAGTAGTGATGACTCCTATGAGGGAGATGAGTCTTCGGATGATGAAGAGCTCATGGCTAATCTCCTAGCTTTTGCCTCCTCCCATAAAAGCAAAAGTGCTAGTGAGAGAGAGGAAATGAGTCAAGAGGAAAATGACTCAAGTGATGTAGAAAGTGATTCCTCCTCTAACTCCATGAATGGATTTATGGAGAAAAAGGAGTTTGCTAAATATCATGCCGAATTTAATGATTTAGCAATCAAGAGTACAAGAAAGATCAAGATGTTGAGAGAAGAAAATCTTGAACTTGCATCTCAAAATGACCACTTAAGTGAACAAGTGGAGAAATTCAAGAAGATGGAAGATAAGCTAAAAGAGGAGTTAGTCTTATCTAGGAGGAATGAGGATAGTCTAAAGAGGGAGCTTGAAGAAGTTAGAGAATCTATGACTAGGATGGATTCTAGCACCAAGAAGCTTGACCATATGCTTGGTGTTGGAAAGAGTCCATGTGACAAGAGGGTCTTGGGTATGAAGATGACAAGAAGATCTCAACCTCTAACAAGACCATATTTGTCAAGAGCTTGAAGAAAGAAGAAACTTCACTTGTGCAACTTCCTAGAAAGAAGTTAGAAATAGGACAAAGTTCAAATGCTCAAGTGAAGATGGGGCCAAGAAGGCAACCTCAAGCTCAACCCCCTAGGTTCCTCAAGCCAACATTTCTCCTCAAATGGCTCACAAAGGAAAGAGGCCTATCATGCAACCTCAAGCTTGGAAGCAACCTAGACCGGTTCAACAACGAAGACGCATTGAACCCCTTCATCCACAAGACAAGGACAAGGTATGATTCCTTATTTTACTCCTATTTGTCACTTTTGTGGATTTGTTGGTCATATTAGACCACAATGCTTTCGCTATATAAAATGTGCAAAACTAGAAGCATGATAGGAAGAAAAGAAAAGAGCCATGATGCATGTTCCTAGGAATAATGAATTGATTTGCATGATCCTAGGAATATAGAGCACATGTACCAAAGACCACTAAGAAAGCCAAAATTGTTGCTAAGTGGATTAGAAAGAATGAAAATGTTTGCCATGTTGCACAAATAGCCTTGAAGGCAAATTCTTCTAATTTTTGGTATTTGGATAGTGGGTGCTCTAGGCACATGACGGGAAACAAGAGTTTCTTCGAGACTCTTGTTATGGAGGAAGGTGGATATGTCACTTTCGGTGATGGATCCAAAAAGAAGGTTGTAGGGAAAGGATCCATTTCCGTTCCCGGTTTACCCTCCTTATCCGATGCTTTATTTGTTGATGGCTTGAAAGCCAATTTAATAAGCATTTCACATCTAAGTGATGAAGGATATTCCGTCTTGTTTAGTAAAATGATTGCTCAATCCTAAAGCCCGATGGACAAACCTTATTGAAAGGTATGAGATCTAGCGACAATTGCTATTGTCTTGAAGCTAGAATAGTCTCAAACATGTGTCCATGGATGAGCAAGTTGAGTTGTGGCATGAAAGACTTGGCCACATGAACTTTAGGGATTTAAGAACCCTTGGAAAGTTCGAGTGTGTGCGTGGCCTCCCTAAGCTTGGGAAGAAAGCCAATGGTATTTGTGGACCTTGCCAACAAGGAAAACAAACCAAAAGCATGCACAAAAAGGGCAAGTATCTCTCCACCAAGGAGCCCCTAGAGCTTCTCCACATGGATCTCATGGGTCCTATGCAAACCGAGAGCTTAGGTGGAAAGAGATACATTTTTGTTTGTGTTGATGATTTCTCTAGATTTACATGGACATATTTTCTTAGAGAAAAATCCGAAACTTTTGATAAGTTTAAAATGCTTTGTACTAAATTGCAAAATGAAATGAATTCTAATATTAGAAGCATTAAACGGATTAGAAGTGACCATGGGAGGAGTTTGAGAATGCCTCTTTTGAAAGCTATTGTGATAGCCTAGGCATCTCCCATGAGTTTTCCGCTCCTAGGACACCTCAACAAAATGGGTTGTTGAGAGGAAGAATAGGGTCCTCCAAGAGATGGCCCGTGTGATGTTGCTTAGCAACAATGTCCCTAGGAACCTATGGGCCGAAGCCATCAACACGGCTTGCTATATAGGAAATAGAGTGTTCCTAAGGCCCGGTACTAGAAACACCTCCTATGAATTATGGAAAGGCAAGAGGCCAAATGTTAGCTACTTCCACACATTTGGAGCAAATGCTACATTTTAAATGACCGTGATCAACTTGGCAAGTTTGATGCTAAGAGTGATGAGGGTATCTTTATTGGCTATGCCTTGAATAGTAGAGCCTATAGAGTTTTCAACTTGAAGACTCGAACCGTCATGGAATCATCAAATGTCATTGATGATACAAGGCTCAAGTCCAAAATGATGAGGAGGAGGTGTTTTAGAGGATGACTCTCCTTTGGAGAGGGTTGTGGTGACTCCCAATGTTGGGACATCTAATGAAGTCACACAACCTAGTACTAGAGTTCCTAACTTGGACTCTAATGAACCCGCTCCATGGGTTAGAAGACTCCATAACAAAGAGATGTTATTGGAGATGTTAATGAGGGTGTTAGACTAGGCGCAAATAGCTAATCTAATTAGCTTGACATGCTACACCTCTCAAATAGAACCCAAAAAGGTTGAAGAAGCCTTAAATGATGAATTTTGGGTTCTTGCCATGCAAGAAGAGCTAAACCAATTCGAAAGGAATGAGGTTTGGACTCTAGTTCCTAGGCCTAAGACCACTAATGTCATAGGCACAAATGGATATTTAGGAACAAATCCGATGAGGATGGCAACATAGTGCGGAACAAGGCTAGACTTGTAGCACAAGGGTACTCTCAAATTGAGGGTATCGACTTTGAGGAGACTTTTGCTCCCGTTGCCCGCTTAGAGTCCATTAGGCTTCTCTTGTCCATCTCTTGTGTGCACAAGTTCAAATTGCACCAAATGGACGTCAAGAGTGCCTTCCTCAATGGCTTCTTGCAAGAGGAAGTGTTTGTTGAACAACCTAAGGGGTTTGTGGATGCACACCACCCCAATCATGTCTATCGCCTCAAGAAGGCACTTTATGGGTTGAAACAAGCACCGAGGGCTTGGTATGAGCGCCTCACTCAATTTCTTGTTGACAATAACTACACAAGAGGTAGTGTTGACAAGACACTATTCATCAAGAGAGACAATGATGAGCTTTTCATAGCTCAAATATATGTTGATGACATAGTGTTTGGCTCCACCAACAACACCAAAGTCCAACAATTTGTTGATGTCATGTCTCTTGAATTTGAGATGAGTCTTGTTGGTGAGCTTAGTTACTTCCTAGGTTTGCAAATTAGGCAAATGCATGATGGGATTTTTATAACCCAAGCCAAATATGCTAAGAACCTAGTGAAGAAGTTTGGTTTAGAGAAAGCCAAACATTGTGATACACCCATGAGTACCACTTTGAAGCTAAGCAAGGATGCTAGTGGTAAAAGTGTGGAACAAACTCTATATCGTGGCATGATAGGTAGCTTGCTTTATTTGACCGCAAGTAGGCCCGATATATCTTTTAGTGTGGGTGTGTGTGCTAGGTACCAAGCGGATCCTAAGGAGTCCCACCTCTCTTCCGTGAAGAGGATCATTCGCTATGTGAATGGGACATCCAACTATGGGATTTGGTACTCTTTTGACACTAATGCTAGTCTAGTTGGCTTTAGTGATGCGGATTGGGCAGGAAATTGTGATGATAGGAAGAGCACATCGGGCGGTTGCTTCTTTCTAGGCAACAACTTGGTGTCTTGGTTTTGCAAGAAGCAAAACTCGATTTCCTTGTCCACGGCCGAGGCCGAGTACATAGCCGCGGGGTGGATGCACACAACTCCTATGGATGAAACAAATGCTAGTAGACTACGGATTCAACCAAGGTACTCTCACTCTCTTTTGTGATAACATGAGTGCTATTAATATTTCCAAGAATCCGGTTCAACATTCTAGAACTAAGCATATTGACATCCGCCATCACTTCATTAGAGAGCTTGTTGAAAATAAATGCATAGTACTTGAACATGTAGGTACTAATGATCAACTTGCGGACTTATTTACTAAACCCTTAGATGCTACTCGATTTAAAACTCTTAGTAGATCTATTGGGATATGTCTTGTGGAGTGATGTTCTATGATTGACCCCATATGGGGAACTCAAGCAAAGAGAGCTATTTTGCATTCTGTATCTTGCAAAAAATTTGAAATAACTTATGCCTCTTCTTTTGATTGCTTGAGTAAGCTTGGTTGTACATATGTATATATCTTTTCAATTCTATAAGTGTGAACCTTGCTTGTCTACAATCCATGTCATATTTATGTTCAAACATGCATTTTTGGACTAGGAGATTTACATAGGAAGTATGATGTGAATGACCTATAGTTATCTCCATGACATGATGTTTCTTTAACATGCTAATGCTAAATGAAAAAGCATGAAATTCATACAACATGCTCACATGAAAAGCATGAATTGATGATTGCATATTCTTAAAAATGCAAAACTTGTGTGAAAGCTATGAGACTCAAATGAATAAAGGATCTTGTATCCGTTCAAAGGAATTTACATTCCAAATGTCTCTCTTTCTTTATTAGTTGAACATGGTTACTATCATACGGATATCTTATCCGGAAAAATCAAATAGGGTGCAAAGTCGCTCATGCCATGTTTCGCTTATAAAGTTGGATATAGTTGCTCTTAAATTGAAATCAATAATCTCTATATCCTTGCTTTTCCCATGACATTGGTGAAATTGGTTTGAATTCAATTAGAAACCTTTGTCATTTGCTTTGCCAAATACCATTGTATTTTGGACTTGAATGCTATATGTCTTGTATGCAAAGCATGTTGGATTCACACATTTTCTCAAATAAATCTCCTTGTTTCTCTCAAATTAATTGAAGTGCATAAGTGACTTATATGTATATGCATATCTTGCATGCTTCTATCTCTCGTTGCTTGAGTGACCCGGTTGGGGACTACTCCTTTGCCTATATCATGACAAAAAGGGGGAGTAGGAATGGTAAGGGGAGTTGCAAAATATAGAAGCTTTTGTGCATTTGGGGAGAACATACATTGAGGGGGAGTAACCCTTTGAGGGGGAGCATTGCATTTATCATTCATTGCATACATTTGCTAATGTTGTGCCTAAATTCTAAAAATGCAAATGCTTGGTATTGTTCTCACATGATTAATCTCACACTTTACTTGTATTGGAAATGCTAGAAACTTTATTTTCAGGGCTTGATTGTTCTACAAGAGATTGAAGACTTGAAGTTTTTACTTTCTTATCTCTTTGTAATGTAGATAATCATTGTAGTCCCGTAGTTTCTAATTCTATGTGAGGAATCAATGTGAGTGGTGGTTTTGTCACGAAATAGCCAAAGGGGGAGATTGTTAGGATTCCCGTTGTTTTTAATTGGCTTATTTCGTGATCAAACCACATGTGGGGATGCTTTGTAAGGGTAGCTTAGATGTGTGTTATTGCTTAGGCCCTTTTGAAGACCTCACTATTGACAAGCACCAAAGGTAATATTCTAAGTGCTTACTTGTCTTGAAGAGATAGATGCACACACTCACAACTCATGCATATGTTTAATCCTTATATGTTGTGTGTCTTTTATGTGTGCCTTAATGCTCATTAACATCTCTTCTTGCATGTTAGTTTGATTGCATCTTGCATATCCAATTGCCTTGTCATGCTTAGACTTAGGATTGCATTTTTGCACTGGGCGCCCCAAAAGCGCTGTACAGAAGCGCTGTACGAACAGCGCCCATTGAGCGCTGTTCAGACCTGATCGATTTAATCGGTCGCTGTTGGGTCGCTGTTGGGGCGCTGTACGTGGCGCGTACAGAGCGCTGTACGTACAGCGCCACTCTGTTTCCTCGTGAAAACAGAGCAAGGGCGCTGTACAGGCGCTGTACAATGGCGCTCTACGTACAGCGCCCATGGCAAATAGTGGGCAAACTTATCAAAACGACCACACTTTGTTTTGGCCCCCTATATATATGCCACTTTGACTTTAGGTCAATTACAAGAGTTCATATTCAGATTCCATACTTAGGAGATTTTTCAAAGAGAAGAAAAATTCCAAAGAACTCATTTTTAATTACTCAAACACTTGTTCCATGATCATCAATCATCATCTAGCATCATCTTAGATCATCTAGATGACATCTTGCATGGATTCTTCATCATACTTTGCTTGGTAAGCTTTTCACTAATATCTTACATATTTTGTGTTTCTCTTATCTAGCAATCTCAATTTAATTACTTGTATGTGATTTTATATTTGTTGAATACAAGATTGAGATTAGTATGATGTATGTTTGAGAAGTTGTATTGTGCTAGCATATTAGGTTTTTGTGCTTGATATTGATTAGCTAAACTATTTGACATGTCATTTAGTTTTGATATCTAGGATTGTTCTTAATTGCATATTAATCATCTTAGATAAGCATATAGGGTTTCCCTTGCTCTATGTTGCATTTTGGATATTTTCACATATTCACTTAGGGTTGTATTCTCTTCAAGAGAAGCTAAGTCTTGTGTGTAGCAATCGGGATTAGGTTGCTTAGATCGCAAGCAAAATCGGACTAGGTTCACTCATACCGGGATTAGGTAGGTGTGTGATTACTACCGGGATTAGGTTGTAATCGTTTGCACATTTAGTGGATTCGAGGTTCGAGTGTGGCTTACTTACATAGCCCGTGGTTTTTCCCGTGAGGGTTTCCACGTAAAAATCAAGTGTCAATTTAATTTCCGCACCATATTACACTTGCTTGGTTATTTTATCTTGAGGGTAATTTCGTAATTTTGACTAACACGAAAAATTGGGTAAAAGCGTAAAATCTATTCACCCCCCCTCTAGATAGTTTATACACACCGTGCATTAATTAGTTTCAGAAAGGAAGCAAAATTCGGCCACCCTATATTATTCTTGCTATAGGGTTCGGCCACTACACACATGTGTTCATGAGATTATATTTTTCTTCTTCTCTTCATTCATAGAGAGTTTTTTATTCTACTAAACAAAAATGAGTGTTAGATTATTCTTTGATAGTATACTATTTGCTTAATCATTAATAAGCTTGTGTATACGATATCGATCTAGGTTCACGCGAGTTTCGATCATTAGATTGAGAACTCAAAAGTGACTGGAATAATCTTAGACATTCTTTTTTGTTTAGTGACTAACAAGAAAAGAAATGTTTTTTTTGTCCATTCACAGGTTGCAATTCAAAGAAAAGGAGACCACCTCCTAGGTGATCCACGTTCGTGCTAGGATTGAAGATCTTGCGGATTACCATCGACGTAAGTCAATCGGATCACGCGACAAAAGGTAATATACTTTTTGTTATTGTATATGCATGTTTATTAATTAAAGGGTTTAAGGTTCATAAAGGAAAAATTTTTAAAAGTCACTAAATCTTATTTTTAGTATCGCTTCCGCGCTGTACTACTTTTTTTTTTTTTTTTCCCTACAATTGGTATCAGAGCCTAGGTTGAACCCTTTAATTAATTAACGTATATATACGTGGATCTATTTCTTTTTATTGTGATTATGCATGTTTAGAAAGAGATGGCACTCTAGGTATTCAAATATAAATTACATGTGGATGTATGGATTTATATATGTTTGTGTGGATTGTTATTGCTGCTCGATTTTGGTCCTAGATTTTCAATGTAAATTTTGTTATGGAATTGTAACAAGAAGGGTGGTCTATCATCGCCATAATTCCTTCTTGGTAGATTGCTAGGTTTTATTTTTTTATAATAGGTGCAGTATTTTTTTTATACTACTGCAGTTTTTTTTTTTTTTATTATGTGCAGTTTTTGGATGTAAAAGGTACTGCAGTGATTAAAAAAAAAAAAATACTGCAGTATTTTATTTGTTTAAATACTGCAGTAATATATTTAGGTCTTGAAGATTCGAACACGATGAAAAACGAAGCAACCGGAACCGAGAACGAGCACCGTGCGCACCCTAGAGTGGATTGGGCTGTGCATGGCAACCCAAGCTTGGTGGGCTGCGCACGGCAGCCCCTTAGTGGGGTTGTGAGTTTGCACGTCCGTGGGATGGGCCGAAGGATGAGCGTATGGTTGATGGGCCACTTGAAGAACTTGTATTCCTAAACAATTGTAATTTTACTTGTTTTTCTAGGATGGGCCAAAATTGTTGCTAGTTAATTTATGCTTAAAATACAATATTTGTTATTGTATGATAACATGACATATAGAATAGGAGTGCCACGCATATATCTCTTTTGGTATGAACATACATTGAATGATTTAGGTATCTAAATTGGCATCTAGATAACTTGGTAAATCATTCTATGGGATTTAATCACAGGCCTTAAATAATTGAGTGGAGAAGGTGTTTTTGTAATACCTATGGCCTCCAAGGTTAGTTGAGCTTTATTATTTATTGGTAATCCCCCCAAGGGGCGTCCATGAATGGAATTTAGCAACATACTTCCTTACAAGGATAGACTAGACAATGGACTCAAACGAGATCTACTCCCCAAGGAGGGATTTTCGTGAGAGAAAATTGAGGGTCGATATCTTGGTACACACTCATGTAATTTTTATTGATATCCTCCCAAGAGTTCTTGTCAGTAAAATTGCAAGGCTAAAATTGAAAACGCTGGTTTTATGTTAACAATTAGGTGGGACCTAGTCTAACTAGTAAATGGTGCGAACTCCCAAAGGAGGCGTAACATTTATGGGTGTTAGATCACCGTTGAATTTTATGATTGAGTTATTTATTTAATTCAAGATAAATATTTAAAAGTGCTTTATCATGATTATTTACTTATATATGTTTTGTTTTATCAGAAATCATGACCCTATCACTTATGAATATCCTGAAAGATAAACTTTAACTGGAGATAATTATGTCACATGGAAAAGGAAAATTGGGTTTGTTGCTGCAAAGTGAAAACATAAGTTGTTCTAACTACTCCTAAACCACCTGCTCCTAATATGAATCTAGCATAATGTATAGAGATGAGTAGAGCAGTGGAAGACTTCAGATGATATGGCAAAATGTTACATTATGGCCACTATCTCCGACGTGTTGCAACAGCAGCATGAAGGAATGGAGTCCGCTGCTTATATAATGATGTCTCTAGAGGAGATGTTTGCTATGAAGTCCAAGACGACTAGAGAGAGGCAGTGACTGCTTTTATGATTCTTAGGATGAAACCTGGACAGGCTTGTGAAGGATCACATGATGAAAGTCATAGCACATCTCAACATTGCTGAACTGCATGGCGCTAAGATAGATGGTGAGACAGAAGATATGGTTGTCAATTCTTGTCAGATTCCTTTGATCAGTTCAAATTGGACTACACTTTGAACAAAAGGAATACACCTTACAAGGCCTGATGCAAGATGTTCAAAGTGCTGAAAAGATCCTTGTGAAAGGCAAAGGTCAAGAGATTCATATGGTTGGTAAAGTTGCTACTGTTAAGGCCCGTCAAAAGGTCAAGAAACAACAGAAAAAAAGCACTTGGGCCTATCAAGAAGGAGACCAAGAAAGTAACCAAGATCAAAGGGAAATGCTTCCTTTGGGTGAAAAGGGACATTGGAAGAGAAATTGCCCAAAGTCCCAGAATAAGAGGAAGAAGGTAATGTGAATTATCTTGAAACCGTTTTTTGGCTGATTCTACAGATTCTTGGATCATAGACTCAGGAGCCACTAATCATGTTTGTTATTCCTGCAGGGGTTCCAAGAAAGGAGAAAGCTGAGTAAGAATGAAATCAATTTGCGCTTGGGCAACGGAACGTTAGTGTCGCAAGTGCAGTGGGAGATTAGAGTTTATTTGGATTCTAGAAGGCATTTAGATTTGATAGATTTTTATTATGTACCAATTCAAGAGGAATTTAATTTCAGTTTCTTGTTTGAATTAATTTGGATATTCGGTTACTTTTATAAAGTTTTTATTATTAGTAAGAATGACAAAATTATTTGCCAAGGTACATTGGAAAACGGTCTATACTTTTTGCATAGAAATATCTCTCACTCGTTAGACACAGAAATAACGGAACCTAATCATAAAAGAGTAAATTATCAACTGAAACCTACCTTTGGCATTTACGCTTAGGTCATATTAACCTTAATAGGATTAAAAGATTGGTATGTGACGGACCTTTGAGTGACTTAAAGGTTGATGATCTACCAACTTGTGAATCTTGTTTGGAAGGTAAATGACCAAAAGGACGTTCTCTGCCAAAGGTGCAAGAGCCACTGAATGTTAGGATTGATACACACGATGTATGTGGACCTATGAGCATTCAAGCTAGAGGTGGATATGAGTACTTCATCACCTTCACAGATGATTACTCGAGATTTGGTTATGTGTATCTCATGCGACATAAGTCGATGCTTTTGACATGTTCAAAGCATTCAAAGCTGAAGTGGAAAATCAGCCTTCAGCTTGAGAAACACATAAAAATCTTGAGATCTGATCGTGGTGGGAATATCTATCTAGTGAGTTTCAGCAATATCTTATTGATAATGGGATAGTTTCTCAGTTTTCTGCACCAGGTACACCTCAACAGAATGGGGTAGCAAAAGGAAATAGAACTCTTTTGGATATGGTTAGGTCTATGTTGAGTTATTCAACACTTCCATTTCTTTTTGGGGATATGCTTTACAAACTGCTATATACATTCTAAACGATGTACCATCTAAGTTTGTTCCTAAAACACCGCATGAGTTGTGGACTGGGCGCAAGCCTAGTTTAAAACACTTAAGGATATTTGGTTGTCCTGCGCATGTGTTAAAAGGAAAGACAGAAAATGGAGTCCCTTCAGAACATGTATATTTGTAGGGTATCCAAAAGAACTAAAGGATATATTTCTATAGTCCTTCAGACCTAAAGTATTTGTTTCGACAAATGCTAAATTTCTGGAAAAGGACTATATGAATGATTTGTGCCTAGAAGTAGAATTGTCCTGAATGAAAGTCAGGAGATACAATTCCACGAGAGGTTACACAACCTAACCCATTGTAAGTTCCGATCCAACACAAGATCAACAACCTACCATTCCTCGTCGTAGTGGGAGGGTTAGAACACAACCCGAAAGATACATCGGTCTGGGAGAATCAGTGGAGAATCTCCCGGACGACAGATCCCTATACGTACAGAAGCTATGGAGGATGTTGATAGTCGCCATTGGCAAAAGGCAATGCAATCCGAGATTGAATCTATGTTCGATAACAAGTCTGGTCCCTTGTAGACTTGCCTAAAGGGATAAAACCCATTGGGTGCAACTGGGTATACAAGAGAAAAGAGGTATGGATGGAAAGGTGGAACAACCTTTAAAGCTAGATTGGTAGCTAAAGGGTATACACAGAAGAAGTATCGATTACGAGGAAACCTTCTCTCCTGTGGCCATGCTTAAATCCATTAGGATACTCTTATCCTTGCAGCATCTTTAGATCTAGAGATTGGCAAATGGACGTCAAGACAGCTTTCCTAAATGGAAGTCTTGACGAAAGCATCACATGATGCAACCAGAGGGATTCATTGAAAAGGGCCAAGTGGATAAGGTATGCAAGTTGCAGAAATCCATATATGGATTAAAGCAAGCATCCAGATCCTGGAACATAAGGTTTGATCAAGCTGTCAACGGTTTTGGATTTATTCAGAATCCTGACGAACCTTGTGTATTGTTATAAGTAAAAATAGTCGTAATAGGACACGTCATCACCATGGAAGGCCAAGTCAGCAGAGGTCAAGATAAGTCGACCTATGGAGTATGGAACCTTCACGATAACTTACTCGAAAAGAGGATAAGTAGTCCGACCACAAACAAAGACGATCAGCATGAGCAGATTGGATTCGGACACACTCGGGCACACTCGGCACACTCGGGAAACAATAAACAGTCACCAGCACTTGCAATCAGCAACCGGTGGTCCACGATAAGCAACGATGTGATCATAAAGGTAAAAAAGGAAACAAGCAGTTCTCCCGTAAATAAAGGAGAAAGAGTTTCATTCAGAATTGAATACAGCCGAAAAAGGAAGTACAATCTAAATAGGACTAGGAAACCGCTCGAGCTTGGGGCCACAACACTAACCCTAGCGGTCATCTTAAAACCCTAGATACAACATGTATAAATACCCTTTTATTCATAAGCAGGGGTACGGGAGAATAGAACGAGAGAGAGAGAGAGATCGTATTGAAGCTTGTAATCATTCTGTCATTTTCATCTTGTAATCGTGATTCATATGGATTTGCTTTGTTGCTAGAGGCAACGATCCCGTGGATGTTTCTCCGATCTTTTGGAGTTTTACCACGTAAATCACCTGTTATTTCTTTACAATCTTTGACCATACTCACATATAAATTGCAGTAACTCGAGAATCATTGACTTGGTGATCACCAAAATCACCGTCAACAATTGGCGCTAGAAGGAGGGGGACCCAGAACTTTGTGACAACAATGCTGGCGACGGAGATGGTAGCGATTCCAGGTACAGTCAGGGCGTGCCAAGTAACGAGTTGGAAGATGACACCGCGCTCAATACGGCGGATGCAACTTTGACGACGGCAGACCAGTCAGCTGCCCTGGCTGGTATTCGACGTTTACCTACAGCGAATGAAGAAATCGCGCAGCGACTCCGTGCTTCTCTACAACAACTCATATCAGACGCAGCAAGGCAGGGAATTGATCTCTCTGTTACGGAAGGTTTGATGTCACCTCATGAACTGTCCGCCCCAAGCCAGCAGACAGCAAGACTGCGCTCCGCGGTGGTGATAACCAACCCCTGATGCACCCCCAAAGGCGAGACAAGACCCTACAGGCAGGCCAGAGATGCTATCTGAAAGAATAGCCAGAGAAGCAGGAGCACAGAGGGGAATGATTCCGACAAAGAGTACTATCAAGATCGGGTAGCCGGAGATCGAGACCGCCCCAGGAGGCGTGGCCACCGGAGAGACCGGTCATCCTCGGAAGAAAGTGAGCAGAACCATCATCGCAAGCGCCAAAGGGGCACAGTCCGACTGCATGGCCTAAACCGAGATCATAGAGAGTTGAATCCCGAGGAGAGGGGCCAAAAACCTGACCATAAGCCAGAACTTCAATGCGTCAGGAGAGCCTGAAGGGGACAGAGACATACTTATACAGAGCCTCACCCGGGAAGTTCAAAATAATCGTCGGCAAATGGATGCTTTGGTCAGGCGGTATGGGCGTAATGAGCTGTCAGACGATGAATCCGGAAGTCCTTTTACCAATGGGGTTTGAGGATGCCTTTCCCAGAAAGATTCAGAATGCCCCACATCGAGCTGTTCAAGAAGGATACCACCCAAAAGAGCATGTCCGAGGTATAGGAGCGCTATGGCGCAATATGTCCATAATGATGCACTACTATGTTTAAATTTTCCTCAACTCTTGGGGATCTAGGCTCCCGGTGGTTTGGAAGGTGCAACAGCAACGCATAAGTAGCTTCGGCGACTGAGCAAGGCTTTCTCAAGGCAGTTCCTCGGAATGTACACAGGAAAAAGTCAGTGGCTCATTTATCCCAACTCAGCAAGGGAAAAGACGAGTCGCTGAAGAAATATCTGGGAAGATTCGGTCAGGAAGTGTCCGAGATCGGAAGTGCAAACGCGAAGCAATAATTGCCGCGTTCATTACAACCTTCAGAATGGCCAATTGTCCTTTGACCTCAGAAGCCCGACTAACCAGCTATGCCGATATGATGGACATGGCAGAGGTTACGCCTTGGCCGAAGAAGAGGAAATTGCCACAGGAGGTTACTTCGTACATGGCGGTCGCCCAGAGGATCCAAAACCAAGGACCAGACCAAGATGCCCGATACCAAAGGTGATAAGCAAAGAATAAAGCACGGGATGGTCGGGAGGACGACGAGCATACGACCCAAAAACCGATCAACCACGGCAGAGGTTCCAGGGCCGATATACAAATTATACCCCGTTGAAGAAAGATCAAGAAGAAGTCCTGGCAATCCTAGAAGAGAAGAACATGTCCAAAGAACCACCTAAGCAATCGACATAGCTCGAGGGAACCACCAAATATGCCGTTTCCACAAGAGAATGGGCACGAGACATCCAAGTGTTTCCAGCTAAGGGATCATATCGAGACTCTATTAGGGAAGGGCATTTGAAGGACATTGTTTTCAAAAAAGACGGATAGGCAGATGGTCAGAAAGATAGCCGACAGCGGACGGGCAAGAAAACTTAGTCCAAGAAAGCTGAGGATGAAGGAGCAATTAACACCATCTTCGGAGGTCCAGCAACGGGCAAGAGTACAGGGAAAGAACCCAGGATTCGGGAAGCTATGGAGGCACGGAGAGACCTGGACGTTAATTCTATTGAGCCCGACCCGAAAAGAATCAATGAGGCTGGGACCCGATCGTGTTCACAGAGGCCGACTCACACGGAGTGGATGTTAGGCCAAATGACGCACTAGTAGTCAGCGCTCGGATCGGCCATAGAGAAGTTCATCGAATTCTGATCGAATGGAGTTCGGCAGACATTCTTAGTGCAGAAGATATGACCAGCTGAGGCTAGACAGGAAAGACCTACAGCCTTTTCCCACACCCCTTAGAGGATTTGGAGGGGTCGAAGTGAGGTCACTCGGCACGTTAAGCTACCTGTGAAGATCGGGAAAGCCCCTTGCCAGAAAACAGTGCTACTAGACTTTGTGGTGGTAGATACGGAGAACTGGCCGTATAATGCTTTACTGGGCCGACCGTTTTTTGAATAAAGCCAAGGCAGTGACAGCAACTTATGCCCTCATGATGAAATTCCCGACCGAATATGGCGTGGGTGGTCAAAGGGTCACAAGAGATGGCCCGTAGAGCAAACTTCAGTATATACAGATAGGGAGGTACGCCAGGTATACATGGTAACAGTTCAGCAAAAGGATAGAGAACTGAAGAACAGCAAAGTGCCGAAAGATTTGAGTTGGATCCCAGAGAAGGACCGGAGGATAGGAAGACGAGCCGACCCAAGAGGTGGCACTAACCCGGAGGATCCAGGTAGGACAGTGAAAGTAGGGGCAAGTTTGAGCGTACATGTCAAACCGTACTTATTGCGCTACTAAGAAATTACAAGGATGTTTTCGCTTGGAGCCATGAAGATATGCTGGGGGTAGACCCAAAGGTGATTTCACATCACTTTCCACGACCCCGAGTTTCCGACCCGTGGTACAAAAAGAAGACTATTCAATCCAGAAAGAACGTCGCAATCAGAAGGAAGTAGAAAAGCTACTTTCCGCGGGTCGATAAGGGAAGTCAAGTATCCGGAGTGGGTGGCCAATGTAGTGTTGGTCAAGAAAAAGAACAAGCAATGGAGATGTGGTGTAGACTTACAGACTTGAACAAAGCTTGCCCAAAAGATAGTTTCCCACTACCGAGGATCGACCAGTTGGTAGATGCGACAGCAGGACATGAATTGTTGAGCTTCATGGACCTACTCGGGATACAATCAGATCCGGATGAATAAGGCAGATGAGGAAAACGTCGTTTACCACGACCAGGTTATATTGCTACAAAGTAATGCCTTCGGATTGAAAACGCCGGGGCAACATACCAGAGGCTAGTAACAGGATGTTTGCTCGGCAGATTGGAAAAAAATAGGAGGTTTGTGGATGATATGCTGACTAAGAGCACCACTGCAGAAAAACACACGGAGGATTTGAAGGAAACCTTTGACGTCCTAAGAAGGTATCAGATGAAGCTCAACCCGAGCAAGTGTGTGTTCGGGGTACCTTCGGGAAGGTTTCTAGGTTTTCAGGTGCACCAAGGGGGAATCGAAGTAAATCCTGAGAAGATCAAAGCACTAGAAGGAATGGCTTCACCCAGGACGCTAAAAGATGTGCAGAGGCTAACGGGATGCCTCGCGTCACTCAACCTTTTATAGCCAAGTCAACAGACAAATGCGCCCCATTCTTAAAGCAATAAAAAAGGGGAAGGGCTCGAATGGAGTACAGAGTGTGAAGAAGCCTTTCAAAATTAAAAGAATATCTGGGGAGAGCCCAATCCTTTCAAAACCGGTGGTAGGAGAAACATTATACTTATACCCTCGTCACCGAGGTGGCGACGAGTTCAGTGTTGATCCGACTGGAGGAAGGAATACAAAAGCCAGTGTACTATACAAGCAAGCGTTGTTAGCGGCGGAAACCAGATACTCGCCGGCAGAAAAAATAGCGTTAGCTCTGATCACATCGGCCAGGAAGCTAAGGCCATATTTCCAAGCACATACAATAGAGTATATACAGACTGCCCGCTGAAACTCATTCTTCAAAAGCCAGAAGTGTCAGGAAGGCTGACCAAGTGCGGTAGAGCTCAGCGAATACGACATCAGATACACACAAAACGGCCATCAAAGGGCAGCGGTATCCGACTTTATAGCAGAATTCACCGAGCCAGACGCCGCGGTAAGGAGGGCAATGGAGGATGAACAGACTACTAAATTCCAATGGAAATTACATGTAGATGGGTCATCGAACACGCATGGCAGCGGGGCAGGAATAGTCATAACGACCCCCGAGGGGGATACTGTATGTGCCATGAGGTTCGATTTCAAGGCAACCAACAACCAAGCAGAATATGAAGCCTTGCTGGCCGTTGTCTGAGAGTCTGCATAGCACTAGGGCAGATGAGCTGGAAGTTTACAGTGATTCACAGGTAGTGGTCCATCAGGTACTGAATGAATACCAGGCCAGGGAAAGCACATGATAGCTTTTTGGACATTGCAAAAAGACTACTTAAAAAGTTCAAAGCATACAGAATCTCTCAGATCCCTCGGGAAGAGAACGAAAAGGCAGATGCTTTGTCCAAATTAGCTTCATCCACCACAAGCATCAGATCCAAAGCATACCAGTGGCGCACCTGACTAAACCAAGTACAGCGAACCCGGAAATCATAATAGCAGAGATCCGACCAGCCCGGGCGACTGGACATACCCACTCAGAAAGTACTTGGAGGAGAACATACTACCGGAGGATGCTGTGGAAGCTAAACGCATCAGATACAGGTCAGCCCGATACACGATTCTGAGAGGAGAATTATATAGAGAGGATTCTCGAAAGTATGCAGAGATGCATTTCCGGTGAGAAGACTGGAGAGATCCTGAGAAGTATCCACAGTGGAGTATGTGGGAACCACACTGGGGGTAAAAGCTTAGCACACAAGATACTCCGGCAAGGGTTCTACTGGCCGACTCTGTTCGCGGAAGCGCAGCATTCGCAGAAAGTTGCGAAACATGCCAAAGAGTAGCAAATGACATTCGGCGACCCCCAGAGTTGCTCAGAAGCTTAACCTCGCCTTGGCCCTTTGCCATGTGGGGACTCGACCTGATAGACCATGCCCACAGGAACGAAGGAGGAGCCAAACATGCTATTGTGGCAGTGGATTATTTACCAAATGGGCAGAGGCAGAAGCACTCGTACACATCACCGAGGCAAACACTAACCAGCTTCGATAAAAAAATATAATATATCGTTTGGGATCCCGAGCATCTCATAACAGACAATGGTACTCAATTCGATAATAAGAAGTTCAGAGAAAGTGTGAAGAGTTCAAGATCGCAAACTACTACGCATCGCCTGCTCATCCTCAAACCAATGGCCAACGGAGGCATGAATAAAGTAATCAAGCACACATTGAAGGCAAAGCTAGAGGCAAAGAAAGGTGGCTGGGCAGACAAACTGCCTGAGGTGCTATTGGCATACCGAACAACTGTGAGGTCTTCCACAGGGGAAACCTCCTTTCGCGCTGGCATTCGGGACAGAAGCTGTTATCCCAGCAGAAACTACTTTCACATCCCCCAGGGTCCAGCTATATAGTCCCGAGCACAATATAGACATGCTGCAGCAGAACCTAGACGATTGAAGAAATCAGAGACGCAGCACAAGTACGAAATTCCGCATACCAGCAAGGCCGCTAGGTACTACAACTCTCATGTTCGGGAGCGGAGATTCCAACTCGGGGATCTAGTGCTGATGAAAGTATCACCGAATACCAAGGATAAATCATCAGGATCCCTCGCCGACAAATGGGAAGGACCATATATCATCAAGAGAATCGCAGGCACGGGGCCTACATGATAGCCCGACCAGAAGGTAGCCTGGTACCCCGACCATGCAACGCACATATCTGAAGATCTTCTATCCCTAAAAGAATCCGTTATGGTTCTACAGTTTATTTATTCTGCTTTAGCTCAGTTTTAGTTCTGCGTTGAAATTTCAGATTTATTTATTAATTTCATGTTCATGATCATCTAATAAAGTTCAGTTGCAAATATGATGTGGCGGAATCAATAGAATCCATGAGCAATATTTCAATGGAGGTCCTCAAGGCGACCGAATAAAGGCCGAAAAGTCGAGCGCTATAAGGCCCGCGAAAGAGCGGACGAGTGTTGCTCGAAGGGCGGAAAAGCTGTATAGCATGCCCGCCTAGTTTAAAGCGATGCAAACGCGTCCCTTAGCAAAAGGCAAAACCGAGGCACCAGGATAACTGGGAAAATGCTCGGAGCGCCGCTAGAAAGTCTAGTGAGATGCGCAGTCGTGTTGGCCGGTACAAAGTACCCCAACGATTCGACGAACCCTTGCGCAGATAAAACCAGGAGACGTCCTAGGTGACTTGTGCAAGGACCTCAACGTATGTCGCGGCGAGCCCCGACGCAACGTGAAGGTTAACAACCCCAAAAAATCAAAGGGTGTAAGCCAGTTACATAATATACTCGGCACAAAATAGTTACCGTTTAATAAGATACTCGGTCTAAATCAATAAGCCAGTTACATAAGATACTCGGCACAAAATTAGTTACCAGTTTAATATATACTCGGCACAAAATTAGTTACCAGTTTAATAGATACTCGGTCTAAATCATAAGCCAGTTGCATAAGATACTCGGCACAAAATTAGTTACCGGTTAAATAAGATACTCGGTCTAATTGATAAGCCAGTTACATAAGATACTCGGCAAAAAGTAGAATGTAAGAGTGAAATTTGGTCTTATATTCATATTGTGTAGAAGATACAAATGCACATGTATATATGAAAGATGTACAAGTATAGTTACCAAAAGGCTTGAAGATCAAGAGGAAGGCGCCGGGGTGGTGAGCTGCTTCTTTCTGCCAATCATGGGTCAGGCTCCATCACATACTCGCTCAAAAGACTGTCGTCCGATGGCCCTATGATCACATCTTCTTCGTCATCCATCCTGACTGTAGTCGTACAGACGGGCCCCAGTCGGGTATCTCGTTGCTAAAACTCGCCCTTTACTGGCGTAAAATGGTAGAGAACGACTCGGCAGTCGTAACCTCAAGGTGCATGGGATTTGGCGTTTTTTCCTTTACTTCTACAATACGCCCGCCACTCCTTCATTTGGATCCGGAGACTCCAAGGATGTATCCACATGCTTCCTAATTGACAGCTCCAGTTGGCCCGGCCCGATCAGTCGCCCTGTTCCTTTGCTTAAAAATTCGCCGCCGAGACCATTCCACGCAACGGACCCCAAGAAGCAGAGCATCTAGGCTGAGATCTCTTAAAAACGTCACGCTTTGTAGCTCCCATTTCCAGCTAGATCCTTCGACAGTTCCTTGGCCGTCAGGCTGACACTCCAGAGTCGTTGATTTCGACTTCATAGCAGACTTGGCGTCTTCGCTTCTGTTCGGCTCGAAGCAAGGCTTCCCGGGTGGATGACAGTTGATCCTGCAGTCCTGACCTCCTCCGCATCAGAAGAATGCCCCGTTGCTCGCTTCCATTTGCCGTGCTAAGCACTGTTTACGAGCATCTCACTCGACCTGCCCTCCTCCTCCCTGACGATCTAACATCAGCCCGAGAACAGTGATCTTCGCTACATCTCTTTCAATTGGGCTTTCTAGCCTTCTTATTTTTTCCCTTTGGCTTCGCCAGCTTCGCAAGCCCCAACATCTCGGCCACCATCTGCAACAACAAATCAACAACGAATAGAAATAAAAGAATAAAAAAAAAAGGGAAGAATGCGAATGACGCATATGAGAGTCCCACGTAGGAAGCGCTGTTGAGAATTACGGAGTCGGTCAGACACAGTCCCGGTCCTGAAATGACTCCAACGATCCTCCCAATATAGGCTCGCTCGAAGCCCTGGCCCTGAAATAGTCCTCGGGGGTGGGATCATCGATTTGGGAGAGGCCCATATCACCCACATCGCCTTCGGGGAGTTTCGGCGACTGGGGCCGCCCGAGGAAGGCCGGCTGAGCCACCAGCACTCTCTCTGACCTTCTCCCGCGCGGGTCACGCTCGCATCA
>JAUESC010000209.1:75000-76060 GCA_030490815.1 Acer saccharum | reverse complement strand
GCAGTTAGATGTGCACACTTTGGCCTCGGCATGGGCAAGCCGTGTCACACTTGGCCTCGGCCATGGGCAGCGTGTGCACACTTTGGCCTCGGCACGGGCAGCCGTGTGCACACTTTGGCCTCGGCATGGGCAAGCAGTGTGCACACTTTGGCCTTGGCATGGGCAGCCGTGTGCACAATTTGGCCTTGGCCATGGGCAGCCGGGCACAATTTGGCCTTGGCATGGGCAAGCCGTGTGCACACTTTGGCCTTGGCATGGGCAGACCGTGGCACACTTTGGCCTTGGCATGGGGTGCATTGTGGATGGGAAGGTTGTGCACACTTTGGCCTTGGCATGGGCAAGCCGTGTGCACATTTTGGCCTTGGCGTGGGCTGATTTTGGCCTTGGCGTGCTGATTTGGCCTTGGCCGTGCAACGTTTGGCCTCCGAAAAAAAAAAAAAAAAAAATTTGCTCAGAATTTGCTCAAATTTTGCATGGATGTTGTTACCTCATTCTAACCACTTCTGGAAAATATCATTGAAAATTCGCAAAAATGAAGGTTTTGAGGGGGGGGTGACCGCTCAAGCATAAGGTGTGTTCCCTCCTGGCACACCTGCAAGTGCTTTAAAACCTCTTTAGGGGGGAGGTGTCCGCTGCACAATGGGTGCACGGCGCCTAAGCCAAGCACGCCCCCCTCACCCATCAAGGAGGATGGGTGCCCCCCCCGTCATCGGGGCAACGGGGGGGAGTCGGTCGGTGGTCTCCGACCACCGTTCGGATGTCGGTCGGTGAAACGGTCAGGTGGGCTAGTAGGGCTGCGATGCTATTTTTCGAGAGGCGAGGGACGGCACACCTCGGATTTCGGTCTTTCCAACGTATTCGGAGGGCATTCGTGACCATGGCTTCGGCTTTGGGACGAGCGAGCAAACGGAGAGTACTGCGGTCGGGTCAAGATTTGAGTTTTACTCTCTCGGGGGGGCGCAGAACTACTCTAGTTTCTCGCCTGGCCATTGATGGAGATAATTCATTATTCTCCATCCTGTCCCGTCGGAAATTTTAAAACTTGGTCTGGTGGGCTAGT
>JAUESC010000209.1:57500-65000 GCA_030490815.1 Acer saccharum | reverse complement strand
ACCTCTGCAAAAAATGGCCGGAAAATCGGAAGAATGAAGTTTTTAGCCTTGTTCTAAGATTTCGCCTTGGCCGTGTGCACACTTTGGCCTTGGCATGGGCAGCCGTGTGCACACTTTGGCCTTGGCATGGGCAAGCCATGTGCACACTTTGGGCTTGGCATGGGCAGCCGTGTGCACACTTTGGCCTTGGCATGGGCAGCCGTGTGCACACTTTGGCCTTGGCATAGGCAAGCCATGTGCACACTTTGGCCTTGGCATGGGCAAGCCATGTGCACACTTTGGCCTTGGCACGGGCTGATTTTGGCCTTGGCCGTGCAACGTTGGCTTCGGAAAAAAAAAAAAAAAAAGTTTTCTCGGAATTTGCTCAAATTTTGCATGGAAGCTTATAAGCTTATTCTAAGCACCTCTGCAAAAAATGGCCGGAAAATTCGGAAGAATGAAGTTTTTAGCCTTGTTCTAAGATTTCGGCCTTGGCCGTGTGCACACTTTGGCCTTGGCATGGGCAGCCGTGTGCACACTTTGGCCTTGGCATGGGCAAGCCATGTGCACACTTTGGGCTTGGCATGGGCAGCCGTGTGCACACTTTGGCCTTGGCATGGGCAGCCGTGTGCACACTTTGGCCTTGGCATAGGCAAGCCATGTGCACACTTTGGCCTTGGCATGGGCAAGCCATGTGCACACTTTGGCCTTGGCACGGGCTGATTTTGGCCTTGGCCGTGCAACGTTGGCTTCGGAAAAAAAAAAAAAAAAGTTTCTCGGAATTTGCTCAAATTTTGCATGGAAGCTTATAAGCTTATTCTAAGCACTTCTGCAAAAATGGCTCGAAAATTCGGAATAATGAAGTTTTTAGCCTTGTTCTAAGATTTCGGCCTTGGCCGTGTGCACACTTTGGCTTGGCATGGGCAGCCGTGTGCACACTTTGGCTTTGGCATGGGCAGCCGTGTGCACACTTTGGCCTTGGCATAGGCAAGCCATGGCACACTTGTGGTCCTTGGGCATGGTGCAGCCATGTTACAGACTTTGGACCTTGGCACGGGCTGATTTTGGCCTTGGCCGTGCAACGTTGGCTTCGGAAAAAAAAAAAAAAACAACGTTTTCTCGGAATTTGCCTCAAATTTTACATGGAAGACTTATAGCTTATTCTAACACTTCTTGCAAAAATGGCTCGAAAATTCGGAATGAGAATTTTTAGCCTTGTTCTAAGATTTCGGCCTTTGGCCTTGTGCACACTTTGGCTTGCATGGGCAGCACGTGTGCCACACTTTGGCCTTGGCATGGGCAGCTGTGCACACTTTGCTTGGCATAGGCAGCCATGTGCACACTTTGGCCTTGGCATGGGCAAGCCATGTGCACACTTTGGCCTTGGCACGGGCTGATTTTGGCCTTGGCCGGCAACGTTTGGCTTCGGAAAAAAAAAAAAAAAAGTTTCTCGGAATTTGCTCAAATTTTGCATGGAAGCTTATAAGCATTTCTAAGCACTCTGCAAAAATGGCCGAAAATTCGGAAGAATGAAGTTTTTAGCCTTGTTCTAAGATTTCGGCCTTGGCCGTGTGCACACTGTGGGCTTGCATGGGCAGCCCGTGTGCACACTTTGGCTTGGCATGGGCAGCCGTGTGCACACTTTGGCCTTGGCATGGCAAGCCATGTGCACACTTTGGCCTTGGCATGGGCAAGCCATGTGCACACTTTGGCCTTGGCACGGGCTGATTTTGGCCTTGGCCGTGCAACGTTGGCTTCGGAAAAAAAAAAAAAAAAGTTTCTCGGAATTTGCTCAAATTTTGCATGGAAGCTTATAAGCTTATTCTAAGCACTTCTGCAAAAAATGGCTCGAAAATTCGGAATAATGAAGTTTTTAGCCTTGTTCTAAGATTTCGGCCTTGGCCGTGTGCACACTTGGGCTTGGCATGGGCAGCCGTGTGCACACTTTGGCTTTGGCATGGGCAGCCGTGTGCACACTTTGGCCTTGGCATAGGCAAGCCATGTGCACACTTTGGCCTTGGCATGGGCAAGCCATGTGCACACTTTGGCCTTGGCACGGGCTGATTTTGGCCTTGGCCGTGCAACGTTGGCTTCGGAAAAAAAAAAAAAAAAAGTTTCTCGGAATTTGCTCAAATTTTGCATGGAAGCTTATAAGCTTATTCTAAGCACTTCTGCAAAAAATGGCTCGAAAATTCGGAATAATGAAGTTTTTAGCCTTGTTCTAAGATTTCGGCCTTGGCCGTGTGCACACTTTGGCCTTGGCATGGGCAGCCGTGTGCACACTTTGGCCTTGGCATAGGCAAGCCATGTGCACACTTTGGCCTTGGCATAGGCAAGCCATGTGCACACTTTGGCCTTGGCATGGGCAAGCCATGTGCAGACTTTGGCCTTGGCACGGGCTGATTTTGGCCTTGGCCGTGCAACGTTGGCTTCGGAAAAAAAAAAAAAAAAAGTTTCTCGGAATTTGCTCAAATTTTACATGGAAGCTTATAAGCTTATTCTAAGCACTTCTGCAAAAAATGGCTCGAAAATTCGGAATAATGAAGTTTTTAGCCTTGTTCTAAGATTTCGGCCTTGGCCGTGTGCACACTTTGGGCTTGGCATGGGCAGCCGTGTGCACACTTTGGCCTTGGCATGGGCAGCCGTGTGCACACTTTGGCCTTGGCATAGGCAAGCCATGTGCACACTTTGGCCTTGGCATGGGCAAGCCATGTGCACACTTTGGCCTTGGCACGGGCTGATTTTGGCCTTGGCCGTGCAACGTTGGCTTCGGAAAAAAAAAAAAAAAAAGTTTCTCGGAATTTGCTCAAATTTTGCATGGAAGCTTAAAGCTTATTCTAAGCACTTCTGCAAAAAATGGCTCGAAAATTCGGAATAATGAAGTTTTTAGCCTTGTTCTAAGATTTCGGCCTTGGCCGTGTGCACACTTTGGCCTTGGCATGGGCAGCCGTGTGCACACTTTGGCCTTGGCATAGGCAAGCCATGTGCACACTTTGGCCTTGGCATAGGCAAGCCATGTGCACACTTTGGCCTTGGCATGGGCAAGCCATGTGCAGACTTTGGCCTTGGCACGGGCTGATTTTGGCCTTGGCCGTGCAACGTTGGCTTCGGAAAAAAAAAAAAAAAAGTTTCTCGGAATTTGCTCAAATTTTACATGGAAGCTTATAAGCTTATTCTAAGCACTTCTGCAAAAAATGGCTCGAAAATTCGGAATAATGAAGTTTTTAGCCTTGTTCTAAGATTTCGGCCTTGGCCGTGTGCACACTTTGGGCTTGGCATGGGCAGCCGTGTGCACACTTTGGCCTTGGCATGGGCAGCCGTGTGCACACTTTGGCCTTGGCATAGGCAAGCCATGTGCACACTTTGGCCTTGGCATGGGCAAGCCATGTGCACACTTTGGCCTTGGCACGGGCTGATTTTGGCCTTGGCCGTGCAACGTTGGCTTCGGAAAAAAAAAAAAAAAGTTTCTCGGAATTTGCTCAAATTTTGCATGGAAGCTTATAAGCTTATTCTAAGCACTTCTGCAAAAAATGGCTCGAAAATTCGGAATAATGAAGTTTTTAGCCTTGTTCTAAGATTTCGGCCTTGGCCGTGTGCACACTTTGGGCTTGGCATGGGCAGCCGTGTGCACACTTTGGCCTTGGCATGGGCAGCCGTGTGCACACTTTGGCCTTGGCATAGGCAAGCCATGTGCACACTTTGGCCTTGGCATGGGCAAGCCATGTGCAGACTTTGGCCTTGGCACGGGCTGATTTTGGCCTTGGCCGTGCAACGTTGGCTTCGGAAAAAAAAAAAAAAAAGTTTCTCGGAATTTGCTCAAATTTTACATGGAAGCTTATAAGCTTATTCTAAGCACTTCTGCAAAAAATGGCTCGAAAATTCGGAATAATGAAGTTTTTAGCCTTGTTCTAAGATTTCGGCCTTGGCCGTGTGCACACTTTGGGCTTGGCATGGGCAGCCGTGTGCACACTTTGGCCTTGGCATGGGCAGCCGTGTGCACACTTTGGCCTTGGCATAGGCAAGCCATGTGCACACTTTGGCCTTGGCATGGGCAAGCCATGTGCACACTTTGGCCTTGGCACGGGCTGATTTTGGCCTTGGCCGTGCAACGTTGGCTTCGGAAAAAAAAAAAAAAAAAGTTTCTCGGAATTTGCTCAAATTTTGCATGGAAGCTTATAAGCTTATTCTAAGCACTTCTGCAAAAAATGGCTCGAAAATTCAGAATAATGAAGTTTTTAGCCTTGTTCTAAGATTTCGGCCTTGGCCGTGTGCACACTTTGGGCTTGGCATGGGCAGCCGTGTGCACACTTTGGCCTTGGCATGGGCAGCCGTGTGCACACTTTGGCCTTGGCATAGGCAAGCCATGTGCACACTTTGGCCTTGGCATGGGCAAGCCATGTGCAGACTTTGGCCTTGGCACGGGCTGATTTTGGCCTTGGCCGTGCAACGTTGGCTTCGGAAAAAAAAAAAAAAAAAGTTTCTCGGAATTTGCTCAAATTTTGTATGGAAGCTTATAAGCTTATTCTAAGCACTTCTGCAAAAAATGGCTCGAAAATTCGGAATAATGAAGTTTTTAGCCTTGTTCTAAGATTTCGGCCTTGGCCGTGTGCACACTTTGGGCTTGGCATGGGCAGCCGTGTGCACACTTTGGCCTTGGCATGGGCAGCCGTGTGCACACTTTGGCCTTGGCATAGGCAAGCCATGTGCACACTTTGGCCTTGGCATGGGCAAGCCATGTGCAGACTTTGGCCTTGGCACGGGCTGATTTTGGCCTTGGCCGTGCAACGTTGGCTTCGGAAAAAAAAAAAAAAAAAGTTTCTCGGAATTTGCTCAAATTTTGTATGGAAGCTTATAAGCTTATTCTAAGCACTTCTGCAAAAATGGCTCGAAAATTCGGAATAATGAAGTTTTTAGCCTTGTTCTAAGATTTCGGCCTTGGCCGTGTGCACACTTTGGGCTTGGCATGGGCAGCCGTGTGCACACTTTGGCCTTGGCATGGGCAGCCGTGTGCACACTTTGGCCTTGGCATGGGCAAGCCGTGTGCACACTTTGGCCTTTGCATGGGCAAGCCATGTGCACACTTTGGCCTTTGTGTGGGCTGATTTTGGCCTTGGCGTGCTGATTTTGGCCTTGGCCGTGCAACGTTGGCCTCCGAAAAAAAAAAAAAAAAATTTGCTCAGAATTTGCTCAAATTTTGCATGGATGTTTGTTACCTCATTCTAACCACTTCTGGAAAATATCATTTGAAAATTCGCAAAAATGAAGGTTTTAGAGGGGGGGGTGACCGCTCAAGCATAAGGTGTGTTCCCTCCTGGCACACCTGCAAGTGCTTTAAAACCTCTTTAGGGGGGGGAGGGTATGTCAGCTAGGTCGGTCCGGTGGGTCCCACAATCAAGTGATGCCATGGGTGCCCCCCTCACCCATGGCACACTTTGGCCTTGCATGGGCAAGCCGTGTGCACACTTTGGCCTCGGCATGGGCAAGCCGTGTGCACACTTTGGCCTCGGCATGGGCAGCCGTGTGCACACTTTGGCCTCGGCATGGGCAGCCGTGTGCACACTTTGGCCTCGGCACGGGCAGCCGTGTGCACACTTTGGCCTCGGCATGGGCAAGCCGTGTGCACACTTTGGCCTTGGCATGGGCAGCCGTGTGCACAATTTGGCCTTGGCATGGGCAGCCGTGTGCACACTTTGGCCTTGGCATGGGCAAGCCGTGTGCACACTTTGGCCTTGGCATGGGCAGCCGTGTGCACACTTTGGCCTTGGCATGGGCAAGCCGTGTGCACACTTTGGCCTTGGCATGGGCAAGCCGTGTGCACATTTTGGCCTTGGCGTGGGCTGATTTTGGCCTTGGCGTGCTGATTTTGGCCTTGGCCGTGCAACGTTGGCCTCCGAAAAAAAAAAAAAAAATTTGCTCAGAATTTGCTCAAATTTTGCATGGATGTTTGTTACCTCATTCTAACCACTTCTGGAAAATATCATTTGAAAATTCGCAAAAATGAAGGTTTTAGAGGGGGGGGTGACCGCTCAAGCATAAGGTGTGTTCCCTCCTGGCACACCTGCAAGTGCTTTAAAACCTCTTTAGGGGGGAGGTGTCCGCTGCACAATGGGTGCACGGCGCCTAAGCCAAGCACGCCCCCCTCACCCATCAAGGAGGATGGGTGCCCCCCCCCGTCATCGGGGCAACGGGGGGGGATGTCGGTCCGGTGGTCTCCGACCACCGTTCCGGCTGTCGGTCCGGTGGAAACGGTCAGGTGGGCTAGTAGGGCTGCGATGCTATTTTTCGAGAGGCGAGGGACGGCACACCTCGGATTTCGGTCTTTCCAACGTATTCGGAGGGCATTCGTGACCATGGCTTCGGCTTTGGGACGAGCGAGCAAACGGAGAGTACTGCGGTCGGGTCAAGATTTGAGTTTTACTCTCTCGGGGGGCGCAGAACTATCTCTAGTTTCTCGCCTGGCCATTGATGGAGATAATTCATTATTCTCCATCCTGTCCCGTCGGAAATTTTTAAAACTTGGTCTGGTGGGCTAGTGGTGCTGTGTTGATCTTTCTCGAGGGGAGAGGGACGGTTCATCTCGGATCTCGATCTTTCCAACGTGTTCGAAGGGCATTCGTGACCATGGCTTCGGCTGTGGGATGAGCGAGCGACCGGAGAGTACCGCGGTCGGGTCAAGGTTTGAGTTTTAACCTCTCGGGGAGCGCAACACTGTCTCAACTTTCTCGTTTGGCCGTTGATGGAGATATTTCACTCTTCTCCATCCTGTCCCGTCGGAAATTTTTAAAACTTGGTCTGGTGGGCTAGTGGTGCTGTGTTGATCTTTCTCGAGGGGAGAGGGACGGTTCATCTTGGATCTCGATCTTTCCAACGTGTTCGAAGGGCATTCGTGACCATGGCTTCGGTTGTGGGGAGCGAGCGACCGGAGAGTACCGCGGTCGGGTCAGGGTTTGAGTTTTAACCTCTCGGGGGAGCGCAACACTGTCTCTACTTTCTCGTTTGGCCGATAAAGAGATGATTCGTTATGCCCCATATCAAAACATTCCGAAAAAATGCGGAAGAACTAGCATGCTTCGGCTTGTGCTAACTTGATGCATCATAAGGTTTGTTGCGGTGGGTTGGGCGTAATGGAGAGTCGTTGGTTTTTTAAAATGCTTTCCAAATGTCCCTTAAAGGTTTTCGTCCCTCGGATTATGCTGGTGTGGTCTTGCTTGATGGAGATAATTTTCGTTATCCTCCGTCCTGTCCCGTCGGAATTTTATAAAACTTGGTCTGGTGGGCTAGTAGTGCTGTGTTGATCTTTCTCGAGGGGAGAGGGACGGTTCATCTCGGATCTCGATCTTTCCAACGTGTTCGAAGGGCATTCGTGACCATGGCTTCGGCTGTGGGATGAGCGAGCGACCGGAGAGTACCGCGGTCGGGTCAAGGTTTGAGTATTAACCTCTCGGGGGAGCGCAACACTGTCTCAACTTTCTCGTTTGGCCGTTGATGGAGATATTTCACTTTTCTCCATCCTGTCCCGTC
>JAUESC010000209.1:42500-47500 GCA_030490815.1 Acer saccharum | reverse complement strand
ACTTTGGCCTTGGCATAGGCAAGCCATGTGCACACTTTGGCCTTGGCATGGGCAAGCCATGTGCAGACTTTGGCCTTGGCACGGGCTGATTTTGGCCTTGGCCGTGCAACGTTGGCTTCGGAAAAAAAAAAAAAAAAGTTTCTCGGAATTTGCTCAAATTTTACATGGAAGCTTATAAGCTTATTCTAAGCACTTCTGCAAAAAATGGCTCGAAAATTCGGAATAATGAAGTTTTTAGCCTTGTTCTAAGATTTCGGCCTTGGCCGTGTGCACACTTTGGGCTTGGCATGGGCAGCCGTGTGCACACTTTGGCCTTGGCATGGGCAGCCGTGTGCACACTTTGGCCTTGGCATAGGCAAGCCATGTGCACACTTTGGCCTTGGCATGGGCAAGCCATGTGCACACTTTGGCCTTGGCACGGGCTGATTTTGGCCTTGGCCGTGCAACGTTGGCTTCGGAAAAAAAAAAAAAAAAGTTTCTCGGAATTTGCTCAAATTTTGCATGGAAGCTTATAAGCTTATTCTAAGCACTTCTGCAAAAAATGGCTCGAAAATTCGGAATAATGAAGTTTTTAGCCTTGTTCTAAGATTTCGGCCTTGGCCGTGTGCACACTTTGGCCTTGGCATGGGCAGCCGTGTGCACACTTTGGCCTTGGCATAGGCAAGCCATGTGCACACTTTGGCCTTGGCATAGGCAAGCCATGTGCACACTTTGGCCTTGGCATGGGCAAGCCATGTGCAGACTTTGGCCTTGGCACGGGCTGATTTTGGCCTTGGCCGTGCAACGTTGGCTTCGGAAAAAAAAAAAAAAAAGTTTCTCGGAATTTGCTCAAATTTTACATGGAAGCTTATAAGCTTATTCTAAGCACTTCTGCAAAAAATGGCTCGAAAATTCGGAATAATGAAGTTTTTAGCCTTGTTCTAAGATTTCGGCCTTGGCCGTGTGCACACTTTGGGCTTGGCATGGGCAGCCGTGTGCACACTTTGGCCTTGGCATGGGCAGCCGTGTGCACACTTTGGCCTTGGCATAGGCAAGCCATGTGCACACTTTGGCCTTGGCATGGGCAAGCCATGTGCACACTTTGGCCTTGGCACGGGCTGATTTTGGCCTTGGCCGTGCAACGTTGGCTTCGGAAAAAAAAAAAAAAAAGTTTCTCGGAATTTGCTCAAATTTTGCATGGAAGCTTATAAGCTTATTCTAAGCACTTCTGCAAAAAATGGCTCGAAAATTCGGAATAATGAAGTTTTTAGCCTTGTTCTAAGATTTCGGCCTTGGCCGTGTGCACACTTTGGGCTTGGCATGGGCAGCCGTGTGCACACTTTGGCCTTGGCATGGGCAGCCGTGTGCACACTTTGGCCTTGGCATAGGCAAGCCATGTGCACACTTTGGCCTTGGCATGGGCAAGCCATGTGCAGACTTTGGCCTTGGCACGGGCTGATTTTGGCCTTGGCCGTGCAACGTTGGCTTCGGAAAAAAAAAAAAAAAAGTTTCTCGGAATTTGCTCAAATTTTACATGGAAGCTTATAAGCTTATTCTAAGCACTTCTGCAAAAAATGGCTCGAAAATTCGGAATAATGAAGTTTTTAGCCTTGTTCTAAGATTTCGGCCTTGGCCGTGTGCACACTTTGGGCTTGGCATGGGCAGCCGTGTGCACACTTTGGCCTTGGCATGGGCAGCCGTGTGCACACTTTGGCCTTGGCATAGGCAAGCCATGTGCACACTTTGGCCTTGGCATGGGCAAGCCATGTGCACACTTTGGCCTTGGCACGGGCTGATTTTGGCCTTGGCCGTGCAACGTTGGCTTCGGAAAAAAAAAAAAAAAAGTTTCTCGGAATTTGCTCAAATTTTGCATGGAAGCTTATAAGCTTATTCTAAGCACTTCTGCAAAAAATGGCTCGAAAATTCAGAATAATGAAGTTTTTAGCCTTGTTCTAAGATTTCGGCCTTGGCCGTGTGCACACTTTGGGCTTGGCATGGGCAGCCGTGTGCACACTTTGGCCTTGGCATGGGCAGCCGTGTGCACACTTTGGCCTTGGCATAGGCAAGCCATGTGCACACTTTGGCCTTGGCATGGGCAAGCCATGTGCAGACTTTGGCCTTGGCACGGGCTGATTTTGGCCTTGGCCGTGCAACGTTGGCTTCGGAAAAAAAAAAAAAAAAGTTTCTCGGAATTTGCTCAAATTTTGTATGGAAGCTTATAAGCTTATTCTAAGCACTTCTGCAAAAAATGGCTCGAAAATTCGGAATAATGAAGTTTTTAGCCTTGTTCTAAGATTTCGGCCTTGGCCGTGTGCACACTTTGGGCTTGGCATGGGCAGCCGTGTGCACACTTTGGCCTTGGCATGGGCAGCCGTGTGCACACTTTGGCCTTGGCATAGGCAAGCCATGTGCACACTTTGGCCTTGGCATGGGCAAGCCATGTGCAGACTTTGGCCTTGGCACGGGCTGATTTTGGCCTTGGCCGTGCAACGTTGGCTTCGGAAAAAAAAAAAAAAAAGTTTCTCGGAATTTGCTCAAATTTTGCATGGAAGCTTATAAGCTTATTCTAAGCACTTCTGCAAAAATGGCTCGAAAATTCGGAATAATGAAGTTTTTAGCTTGTTCTAAGATTTCGGCCTTGGCCGTGTGCAACTTTGGGCTTGGCCATGCAGCCGTGTGTGGGCTTGGCATCAGCCGTCTTTGGCCTTGGCATGGGCAGCCGTGTGCACACTTTGGCCTTGGCATGGCAAGACGTGTGCACACTTTGGCCTTTGCATGGGCAAGCCATGTGCACATTTGGCCTTTGTGTGGGCTGATTTTGGCCTTGGCGTGCTGATTTTGGCCTTGGCCGTGCACGTGGCCTCCCCCAAAAAAAAAAAAAAAATTTGCTCAGAATTTGCTCAAATTTTGCATGGATGTTTGTTACCTCATTCAACCACTTCTGGAAAATATCATTTGAAAATTCGCAAAAATGAAGGTTTTAGAGGGGGGGGTGACCGCTCAAGCATAAGGTGTGTTCATCCTGGCACACCGCAAGCTGTTAAAACCTCTTTAGGGGGGGGAGGGTATGTCAGCTAGGTCGGTCCGGTGGTCCCACAATCAAGTGATGCCCATGGGTGCCCCCCTCACCCATGGCACACTTTGGCCTTGCATGGGCAAGACGTCGTGGGCACACTTTGGCCTCGGATGGGCAAGCGTGTGCACACTTTGGCCTCGGCATGGGCAGACGTGTGCACACTTTGGCCTCGGCATGGGCAGCCGTGTGCACACTTTGGCCTCGGCACGGGCAGCCGTGTGCACACTTTGGCCTCGGCATGGGCAAGCCGTGTGCACACTTTGGCCTTGGCATGGGCAGCCGTGTGCACAATTTGGCCTTGGCATGGGCAGCCGTGTGCACACTTTGGCCTTGGCATGGGCAAGCCGTGTGCACACTTTGGCCTTGGCATGGGCAGCCGTGTGCACACTTTGGCCTTGGCATGGGCAAGCCCGTGTGCACACTTTGGCCTTGGCATGGGCAAGCCGTGTGCACATTTGGCCTTGGCGTGGGCTGATTTTGGCCTTGGCGTGCTGATTTTGGCCTTGGCCGTGCAACGTTGGCCTCCGAAAAAAAAAAAAAAAATTTGCTCAGAATTTGCTCAAATTTTGCATGGATGTTTGTTACCTCATTCTAACCACTTCTGGAAAATATCATTTGAAAATTCGCAAAAATGAAGGTTTTAGAGGGGGGGGTGACCGCTCAAGCATAAGGTGTGTTCCCTCCTGGCACACCTGCAAGTGCTTTAAAACCTCTTTAGGGGGGAGGTGTCCGCTGCACAATGGGTGCACGGGCCTAAGCCAAGCACGCCCCCCTCACCCATCAAGGAGGATGGGTGCCCCCCCCGTCATCGGGGCAAGGGGGGGGATGTCGGTCCGGTGGTCTCCGACCACCGTTCCGGCTGTCGGTCCGGTGAAACGGTCAGGTGGGCTAGTAGGGCTGCGATGCTATTTTTCGAGAGGCGAGGGACGGCACACCTCGGATTTCGGTCTTTCCAACGTATTCGGAGGGCATTCGTGACCATGGCTTCGGCTTTGGGACGAGCGAGCAAACGGAGAGTACTGCGGTCGGTCAAGATTTGAGTTTTACTCTCTCGGGGGGGCGCAGAACTATCTCTAGTTTCTCGCTGGCCATTGATGGAGATAATTCATTATCTCCATCCTGTCCCGTCGGAAATTTTTAAAACTTGGTCTGGTGGGCTAGTGGTGCTGTGTTGATCTTTCTCGAGGGGAGAGGGACGGTTCATCTCGGATCTCGATCTTTCCAACGTGTTCGAAGGGCATTCGTGACCATGGCTTCGGCTGTGGGATGAGCGAGCGACCGGAGAGTACCGCGGTCGGGTCAAGGTTTGAGTTTTAACCTCTCGGGGGAGCGCAACACTGTCTCAACTTTCTCGTTTGGCCGTTGATGGAGATATTTCATTCTCCATCCTGTCCCGTCGGAAATTTTTAAAACTTGGTCTGGTGGGCTAGTGGTGCTGTGTTGATCTTTCTCGAGGGGAGAGGGACGGTTCATCTTGGATCTCGATCTTTCCAACGTGTTCGAAGGGCATTCGTGACCATGGCTTCGGCTGTGGGATGAGCGAGCGACCGGAGAGTACCGCGGTCGGGTCAGGGTTTGAGTTTTAACCTCTCGGGGGAGCGCAACACTGTCTCTACTTTCTCGTTTGGCCGATAAAGAGATGATTCGTTATGCCCCATATCAAAACATTCCGAAAAAATGCGGAAGAACTAGCATGCTTCGGCTTGTGCTAACTTGATGCATCATAAGGTTTGTTGCGGTGGGTTGGGCGTAATGGAGAGTCGTTGGTTTTTTAAAATGCTTTCCAAATGTCCCTTAAAGGTTTTCGTCCCTCGGATTATGCTGGTGTGGTCTTGCTTGATGGAGATAATTTTCGTTATCCTCCGTCCTGTCCCGTCGGAATTTTATAAAACTTGGTCTGGTGGGCTAGTAGTGCTGTGTTGATCTTTCTCGAGGGGAGAGGGAC
>JAUESC010000209.1:27500-32500 GCA_030490815.1 Acer saccharum | reverse complement strand
GGCCGTGCAACGTTGGCTTCGGAAAAAAAAAAAAAAAGTTTCTCGGAATTTGCTCAAATTTGCATGGAAGCTTATAAGCTTATTCTAAGCACTCTGCAAAAATGGCCGGAAAATTCGGAAGAATGAAGTTTTTAGCCTTGTTCTAAGATTTCGGCCTTGGCCGTGTGCACACTTTGGCCTTGGCATGGGCAGCCGTGTGCACACTTTGGCCTTGGCATGGGCAGCCGTGTGCACACTTTGGCCTTGGCATAGGCAAGCCATGTGCACACTTTGGCCTTGGCATGGGCAAGCCATGTGCACACTTTGGCCTTGGCACGGGCTGATTTTGGCCTTGGCCGTGCAACGTTGGCTTCGGAAAAAAAAAAAAAAAAAAGTTTCTCGGAATTTGCTCAAATTTGCATGGAACCTTATAAGCTTATTCTAAGCACCTCTGCAAAAAATGGCCGGAAAATTCGGAAGAATGAAGTTTTTAGCCTTGTTCTAAGATTTCGGCCTTGGCCGTGTGCACACTTTGGCCTTGGCATGGGCAGCCGTGTGCACACTTTGGCCTTGGCATGGGCAAGCCATGTGCACACTTTGGGCTTGGCATGGGCAGCCGTGTGCACACTTTGGCCTTGGCATGGGCAGCCGTGTGCACACTTTGGCCTTGGCATAGGCAAGCCGTGTGCACACTTTGGCCTTGGCATGGGCAAGCCATGTGCACACTTTGGCCTTGGCACGGGCTGATTTTGGCCTTGGCCGTGCAACGTTGGCTTCGGAAAAAAAAAAAAAAAAAGTTTCTCGGAATTTGCTCAAATTTTGCATGGAAGCTTATAAGCTTATTCTAAGCACTTCTGCAAAAAATGGCTCGAAAATTCGGAATAATGAAGTTTTTAGCCTTGTTCTAAGATTTCGGCCTTGGCCGTGTGCACACTTTGGGCTTGGCATGGGCAGCCGTGTGCACACTTTGGCCTTGGCATGGGCAGCCGTGTGCACACTTTGGCCTTGGCATAGGCAAGCCATGTGCACACTTTGGCCTTGGCATGGGCAAGCCATGTGCACTTTGGCCTTGGCACGGGCTGATTTTGGCCTTGGCCGTGCAACGTTGGCTTCGGAAAAAAAAAAAAAAAAAGTTTCTCGGAATTTGCTCAAATTTTGCATGGAAGCTTATAAGCTTATTCTAAGCACTTCTGCAAAAAATGGCTCGAAAATTCGGAATAATGAAGTTTTAGCCTTGTCTAAGATTCGGCCTTGGCCGTGTGCACACTTTGGCCTTGGCAGGGCCGTGTGCACACTTTGGCCTTGGCATGGGCAGCCGTGTGCACACTTTGGCCTTGGCATGGGCAGCCGTGTGCACACTTTGGCCTTGGCATAGGCAAGCCATGTGCACACTTTGGCCTTGGCATGGGCAAGCCATGTGCACACTTTGGCCTTGGCACGGGCTGATTTTGGCCTTGGCCGTGCAACGTTGGCTTCGGAAAAAAAAAAAAAAAAAAGTTTCTCGGAATTTGCTCAAATTTTGCATGGAAGCTTATAAGCTTATTCTAAGCACTTCTGCAAAAAATGGCTCGAAAATTCGGAATAATGAAGTTTTTAGCCTTGTTCAAGATTTCGGCCTTGGCCGTGTGCACACTTTGGCTTGGCATGGGCAGCCGTGTGCACACTTTGGCCTTGGCATGGGCAGCCGTGTGCACACTTTGGCCTTGGCATAGGCAAGCCATGTGCACACTTTGGCCTTGGCATGGGCAAGCCATGTGCAGACTTTGGCCTTGGCACGGGCTGATTTTGGCCTTGGCCGTGCAACGTTGGCTTCGGAAAAAAAAAAAAAAAAAGTTTCTCGGAATTTGCTCAAATTTTGCATGGAAGCTTATAAGCTTATTCTAAGAACTTCTGCAAAAAATGGCTCGAAAATTCGGAATAATGAAGTTTTTAGCCTTGTTCTAAGATTTCGGCCTTGGCCGTGTGCACACTTTGGCTTGGCATGGGCAGCCGTGTGCACACTTTGGCCTTGGCATGGGCAAGCCGTGTGCACACTTTGGCCTTTGCATGGGCAAGCCATGTGCACACTTTGGCCTTTGTGTGGGCTGATTTTGGCCTTGGCGTGCTGATTTTGGCCTTGGCCGTGCAACGTTGGCCTCCGAAAAAAAAAAAAAAAAAATTTGCTCAGAATTTGCTCAAATTTTGCATGGATGTTTGTTACCTCATTCTAACCACTTCTGGAAAATATCATTTGAAAATTCGCAAAAATGAAGGTTTTAGAGGGGGGGGTGACCGCTCAAGCATAAGGTGTGTTCCCTCCTGGCACACCTGCAAGTGCTTTAAAACCTCTTTAGGGGGGGGAGGGTATGTCAGCTAGGTCGGTCCGGTGGGTCCCACAATCAAGTGATGCCATGGGTGCCCCCCTCACCCATGGCACACTTTGGCCTTGCATGGGCAAGCCGTGTGCACACTTTGGCCTCGGCATGGGCAAGCCGTGTGCACACTTTGGCCTCGGCATGGGCAGCCGTGTGCACACTTTGGCCTCGGCATGGGCAGCCGTGTGCACACTTTGGCCTCGGCACGGGCAGCCGTGTGCACACTTTGGCCTCGGCATGGGCAAGCCGTGTGCACACTTTGGCCTTGGCATGGGCAGCCGTGTGCACAATTTGGCCTTGGCATGGGCAGCCGTGTGCACACTTTGGCCTTGGCATGGGCAAGCCGTGTGCACACTTTGGCCTTGGCATGGGCAGCCGTGTGCACACTTTGGCCTTGGCATGGGCAAGCCGTGTGCACACTTTGGCCTTGGCATGGGCAAGCCGTGTGCACATTTTGGCCTTGGCGTGGGCTGATTTTGGCCTTGGCGTGCTGATTTTGGCCTTGGCCGTGCAACGTTGGCCTCCGAAAAAAAAAAAAAAAAATTTGCTCAGAATTTGCTCAAATTTTGCATGGATGTTTGTTACCTCATTCTAACCACTTCTGGAAAATATCATTTGAAAATTCGCAAAAATGAAGGTTTTAGAGGGGGGGGTGACCGCTCAAGCATAAGGTGTGTTCCCTCCTGGCACACCTGCAAGTGCTTTAAAACCTCTTTAGGGGGGAGGTGTCCGCTGCACAATGGGTGCACGGCGCCTAAGCCAAGCACGCCCCCCTCACCCATCAAGGAGGATGGGTGCCCCCCCCCGTCATCGGGGCAACGGGGGGGGATGTCGGTCCGGTGGTCTCCGACCACCGTTCCGGCTGTCGGTCCGGTGAAAACGGTCAGGTGGGCTAGTAGGGCTGCGATGCTATTTTTCGAGAGGCGAGGGACGGCACACCTCGGATTTCGGTCTTTCCAACGTATTCGGAGGGCATTCGTGACCATGGCTTCGGCTTTGGGACGAGCGAGCAAACGGAGAGTACTGCGGTCGGGTCAAGATTTGAGTTTTACTCTCTCGGGGGGGCGCAGAACTATCTCTAGTTTCTCGCCTGGCCATTGATGGAGATAATTCATTATTCTCCATCCTGTCCCGTCGGAAATTTTTAAAACTTGGTCTGGTGGGCTAGTGGTGCTGTGTTGATCTTTCTCGAGGGGAGAGGGACGGTTCATCTCGGATCTCGATCTTTCCAACGTGTTCGAAGGGCATTCGTGACCATGGCTTCGGCTGTGGGATGAGCGAGCGACCGGAGAGTACCGCGGTCGGGTCAAGGTTTGAGTTTTAACCTCTCGGGGGAGCGCAACACTGTCTCAACTTTCTCGTTTGGCCGTTGATGGAGATATTTCACTCTTCTCCATCCTGTCCCGTCGGAAATTTTTAAAACTTGGTCTGGTGGGCTAGTGGTGCTGTGTTGATCTTTCTCGAGGGGAGAGGGACGGTTCATCTTGGATCTCGATCTTTCCAACGTGTTCGAAGGGCATTCGTGACCATGGCTTCGGCTGTGGGATGAGCGAGCGACCGGAGAGTACCGCGGTCGGGTCAGGGTTTGAGTTTTAACCTCTCGGGGGAGCGCAACACTGTCTCTACTTTCTCGTTTGGCCGATAAAGAGATGATTCGTTATGCCCCATATCAAAACATTCCGAAAAAATGCGGAAGAACTAGCATGCTTCGGCTTGTGCTAACTTGATGCATCATAAGGTTTGTTGCGGTGGGTTGGGCGTAATGGAGAGTCGTTGGTTTTTTAAAATGCTTTCCAAATGTCCCTTAAAGGTTTTCGTCCCTCGGATTATGCTGGTGTGGTCTTGCTTGATGGAGATAATTTTCGTTATCCTCCGTCCTGTCCCGTCGGAATTTTATAAAACTTGGTCTGGTGGGCTAGTAGTGCTGTGTTGATCTTTCTCGAGGGGAGAGGGACGGTTCATCTCGGATCTCGATCTTTCCAACGTGTTCGAAGGGCATTCGTGACCATGGCTTCGGCTGTGGGATGAGCGAGCGACCGGAGAGTACCGCGGTCGGGTCAAGGTTTGAGTATTAACCTCTCGGGGGAGCGCAACACTGTCTCAACTTTCTCGTTTGGCCGTTGATGGAGATATTTCACTTTTCTCCATCCTGTCCCGTCGGAAATTTTTAAAACTTGGTCTGGTGGGCTAGTGGTGCTGTGTTGATCTTTCTCGAGGGGAGAGGGACGGTTCATCTTGGATCTCGATCTTTCCAACGTGTTCGAAGGGCATTCGTGACCATGGCTTCGGCTGTGGGATGAGCGAGCGACCGGAGAGTACCGCGGTCGGGTCAGGGTTTGAGTTTTAACCTCTCGGGGGAGCGCAACACTGTCTCTACTTTCTCGTTTGGCCGATAAAGAGATGATTCGTTATGCCCCATATCAAAACATTCCGAAAAAATGCGGAAGAACTAGCATGCTTCGGCTTGTGCTAACTTGATGCATCATAAGGTTTGTTGCGGTGGGTTGGGCGTAATGGAGAGTCGTTGGTTTTTTAAAATGCTTTCCAAATGTCCCTTAAAGGTTTTCGTCCCTCGGATTATGCTGGTGTGGTCTTGCTTGATGGAGATAATTTTCGTTATCCTCCGTCCTGTCCCGTCGGAATTTTATAAAACTTGGTCTGGTGGGC
>JAUESC010000209.1:12500-17500 GCA_030490815.1 Acer saccharum | reverse complement strand
AAGTTTCTCGGAATTTGCTCAAATTTTGCATGGAAGCTTATAAGCTTATTCTAAGCACTTCTGCAAAAAATGGCTCGAAAATTCGGAATAATGAAGTTTTTAGCCTTGTTCTAAGATTTCGGCCTTGGCCGTGTGCACACTTTGGCCTTGGCATGGGCAGCCGTGTGCACACTTTGGCCTTGGCATAGGCAAGCCATGTGCACACTTGGCCTTGGCATAGGAAGCCATGTGCACACTTTGGCCTTGGCATGGGCAAGCCATGTGCAGACTGGCTTGGCACGGGCTGATTTTGGCCTTGGCCGGTGCAACGTTGGCTTCGGAAAAAAAAAAAAAAAAAGTTTCTCGGAATTTGCTCAAATTTTACATGGAAGCTTATAAGCTTATTCTAAGAACTTCTGCAAAAAATGGCTCGAAAATTCGGAATAATGAAGTTTTAGCCTTGTTCTAAGATTTCGGCCTTGGCCGTGTGCACTTTGGGCTTGGCATGGGCAGCCGTGTGCACACTTTGGCCTTGGCATAGGCAAGCCATGTGCACACTTTGGCTTGGCATGGGCAAGCCATGTGCAGACTTTGGCCTTGGCACGGGCTGATTTTGGCCTTGGCCGTGCAACGTTGGATCGGAAAAAAAAAAAAAAAAAAGTTTCTCGGAATTTGCTCAAATTTACATGGAAGCTTATAAGCTTATTCTAAGAACTTCTGCAAAAAATGGCTCGAAAATCGGAATAATGAAGTTTTTAGCCTTGTTCTAAGATTTCGGCCTTGGCCGTGTGCACACTTGGCCTTGGCATGGGCAGCGTGTGCACACTTTGGCCTTGGCATGGGCAGCCGTGTGCACACTTTGGCCTTGCATGGGCAGCCGTGTGCACACTTTGGCCTTGGCATAGGCAAGCCATGTGCACACTTTGGCCTTGGCATGGGCAAGCCATGTGCACACTTTGGCTTGGCACGGGCTGATTTTGGCCTTGGCCGTGCAACGTTGGCTTCGGAAAAAAAAAAAAAAAAAAAGTTTCTCGGAATTTGCTAAATTTGCATGGAAGCTTATAAGCTTATTCTAAGCACTTCTGCAAAAAATGGCTCGAAAATTCGGAATAATGAAGTTTTTAGCCTTGTTCTAAGATTTCGGCCTGGCCGTGTGCACACTTTGGCTTGGCATGGGCAGCCGTGTGCACACTTTGGCCTTGGCATGGGCAGCCGTGTGCACACTTTGGCCTTGGCATAGGCAAGCCATGTGCACACTTTGGCCTTGGCATGGGCAAGCCATGTGCAGACTTTGGCCTTGGCACGGGCTGATTTTGGCCTTGGCCGTGCAACGTTGGCTTCGGAAAAAAAAAAAAAAAAAAAAAAGTTTCTCGGAATTTGCTCAAATTTTGCATGGAAGCTTATAAGCTTATTCTAAGAACTTCTGCAAAAAAATGGCTCGAAAATTCGGAATAATGAAGTTTTAGCCTTGTTCTAAGATTTCGGCCTTGGCCGTGTGCACACTTTGGGCTTGGCATGGGCAGCCGTGTGCACAACTTTGGCCTTGGCATGGCAAGCGTTGTGCACACTTTGGCCTTTGCATGGGCAAGCCATGTGCACACTTGGCTTTGTGTGGGCTGATTTTGGCCTTGGCGTGCTGATTTTGGCCTTGGCCGTGCAACGTGGCCTCCGAAAAAAAAAAAAAAAAAATTTGCTCAGAATTTGCTCAAATTTTGCATGGATGTTTGTTACCTCATTCTAACCACTTCTGGAAAATATCATTTGAAAATTCGCAAAAATGAAGGTTTTAGAGGGGGGGGTGACCGCTCAAGCATAAGGTGTGTTCCCTCCTGGCACACCTGCAAGTGCTTTAAAACCTCTTAGGGGGGGGAGGGTATGTCAGCTAGGTCGGTCCGGTGGGTCCCACAATCAAGTGATGCCATGGGTGCCCCCTCACCATGGACACTTGGCCTTGCATGGGCAAGCCGTGTGCACATTTGGCTCGGCATGGGCAAGCCGTGTGCACACTTTGGCCTCGCATGGGCAGCCGTGTGCACACTTTGGCCTCGGCATGGGCAGCCGTGTGCACACTTTGGCCTCGGCACGGGCAGCCGTGTGCACACTTTGGCCTCGGCATGGGCAAGCCGTGTGCACACTTTGGCCTTGGCATGGGCAGCCGTGTGCACAATTTGGCCTTGGCATGGGCAGCCGTGTGCACACTTTGGCCTTGGCATGGGCAAGCCGTGTGCACACTTGGCCTTGGCATGGGCAGCCGTGTGCACACTTGGCCTGGCATGGGCAAGCCGTGTGCACACTTTGGCCTTGGCATGGGCAAGCCGTGTGCACATTTTGGCCTTGGGTGGGCTGATTTTGGCCTTGGCGTGCTGATTGTGGCCTTGGCCGTGCAACGTTGGCTCGAAAAAAAAAAAAAAAAAAATTTGCTCAGAATTTGCTCAAATTTTGCATGGATGTTTGTTACCTCATTCTAACCACTTCTGGAAAATATCATTTGAAAATTCGCAAAAATGAAGGTTTTAGAGGGGGGGGTGACCGCTCAAGCATAAGGTGTGTTCCCTCCTGGCACACCTGCAAGTGCTTTAAAACCTCTTAGGGGGGAGGTGTCCGCTGCACAATGGCGTGCACGGCGCCTAAGCAAGCACGCCCCCTCACCCATCAAGGAGGATGGTGCCCCCCCCCGTCATCGGGGCAACGGGGGGGGATGTCGGTCCGGTGGTCTCCGACCACCGTTCCGGCTGTCGGTCCGGTGAAAACGGTCAGGTGGGCTAGTAGGGCTGCGATGCTATTTTTCGAGAGGCGAGGGACGGCACACCTCGGATTTCGGTCTTTCCAAGTATTCGGAGGGCATTCGTGACCATGGCTTCGGCTTTGGGACGAGCGAGCAAACGGAGAGTACTGCGGTCGGGTCAAGATTTGAGTTTTACTCTCTCGGGGGGGCGCAGAACTATCTCTAGTTTCTCGCCTGGCCATTGATGGAGATAATTCATTATTCTCCATCCTGTCCGTCGGAAATTTTTAAAACTTGGTCTGGTGGGCTAGTGGTGCTGTGTGATCTTTCTCGAGGGGAGAGGGACGGTTCATCTCGGATCTCGATCTTTCCAACGTGTTCGAAGGGCATTCGTGACCATGGCTTCGGCTGTGGGATGAGCGAGCGACGAGAGAGTACCGCGGTCGGGTAAGGTTTGAGTTTTAACCTCTCGGGGGAGCGCAACACTGTCTCAACTTTCGTTTGGCGTTGATGGAGATATTTCACTCTTCTCCATCCTGTCCGTCGGAAATTTTTAAACTTGGTCTGGTGGGCTAGTGGTGCTGTGGATCTTTCTCGAGGGGAGAGGGACGGTTCATCTTGGATCTCGATCTTTCCAACGTGTTCGAAGGGCATTCGTGACCATGGCTTCGGCTGTGGGATGAGCGAGCGACGGAGAGTACCGCGGTCGGGTCAGGGTTTGAGTTTTAACCTCCGGGGGAGCGCAACACTGTCTCTACTTTCTCGTTTGGCCGATAAAGAGATGATTCGTTATGCCCCATATCAAAACATTCCGAAAAAATGCGGAAGAACTAGCATGCTTCGGCTTGTGCTAACTTGATGCATCATAAGGTTTGTTGCGGTGGGTTGGGCGTAATGGAGAGTCGTTGGTTTTTTAAAATGCTTTCCAAATGTCCCTTAAAGGTTTTCGTCCCTGGATTATCTGGTGTGGTCTGCCTTGATGGAGATAATTTCGTTATCTCCGTCCTGTCCCGTCGGAATTTTAAAACTTGGTCTGGTGGGCTAGTGGTGCTGTGTTGATCTTTCTCGAGGGGAGAGGGACGGTTCATCTCGGATCTCGATCTTTCCAACGTGTTCGAAGGGCATTCGTGACCATGGCTTCGGCTGTGGGATGAGCGAGCGACCGGAGAGTACCGCGGTCGGGTCAAGGTTTGAGTTTTAACCTCTCGGGGGAGCGCAACACTGTCTCAACTTTCTCGTTTGGCCGTTGATGGAGATATTTCACTCTTCTCCATCCTGTCCCGTCGGAAATTTTTAAAACTTGGTCTGGTGGGCTAGTGGTGCTGTGTTGATCTTTCTCGAGGGGAGAGGGACGGTTCATCTTGGATCTCGATCTTTCCAACGTGTTCGAAGGGCATTCGTGACCATGGCTTCGGCTGTGGGATGAGCGAGCGACCGGAGAGTACCGCGGTCGGGTCAGGGTTTGAGTTTTAACCTCTCGGGGGAGCGCAACACTGTCTCTACTTTCTCGTTTGGCCGATAAAGAGATGATTCGTTATGCCCCATATCAAAACATTCCGAAAAAATGCGGAAGAACTAGCATGCTTCGGCTTGTGCTAACTTGATGCATCATAAGGTTTGTTGCGGTGGGTTGGGCGTAATGGAGAGTCGTTGGTTTTTTAAAATGCTTTCCAAATGTCCCTTAAAGGTTTTCGTCCCTCGGATTATGCTGGTGTGGTCTTGCTTGATGGAGATAATTTTCGTTATCCTCCGTCCTGTCCCGTCGGAATTTTATAAAACTTGGTCTGGTGGGCTAGTAGTGCTGTGTTGATCTTTCTCGAGGGGAGAGGGACGGTTCATCTCGGATCTCGATCTTTCCAACGTGTTCGAAGGGCATTCGTGACCATGGCTTCGGCTGTGGGATGAGCGAGCGACCGGAGAGTACCGCGGTCGGGTCAAGGTTTGAGTATTAACCTCTCGGGGGAGCGCAACACTGTCTCAACTTTCTCGTTTGGCCGTTGATGGAGATATTTCACTTTTCTCCATCCTGTCCCGTCGGAAATTTTTAAAACTTGGTCTGGTGGGCTAGTGGTGCTGTGTTGATCTTTCTCGAGGGGAGAGGGACGGTTCATCTTGGATCTCGATCTTTCCAACGTGTTCGAAGGGCATTCGTGACCATGGCTTCGGCTGTGGGATGAGCGAGCGACCGGAGAGTACCGCGGTCGGGTCAGGGTTTGAGTTTTAACCTCTCGGGGGAGCGCAACACTGTCTCTACTTTCTCGTTTGGCCGATAAAGAGATGATTCGTTATGCCCCAT
>JAUESC010000209.1:0-2500 GCA_030490815.1 Acer saccharum | reverse complement strand
TGGCCTTGGCATGGGCAAGCCATGTGCACACTTTGGGCTTGGCATGGGCAGCGTGTGCACACTTTGGCCTTGGCATGGGCAGCCGTGTGCACACTTTGGCCTTGGCATAGGCAAGCCATGTGCACACTTTGGCCTTGGCATGGGCAAGCCATGTGCAGACTTTGGCCTTGGCACGGGCTGATTTTGGCCTTGGCCGTGCAACGTTGGCTTCGAAAAAAAAAAATAAAAAAAAAAATTTCTCAGCGAGAATTTGCTCAATTTTGCCATGGAAGCTTATAAGCTTATTCTAAGCACTTCTGCAAAAATGGCTCGAAAATCGGAATAATGAGTTTTTAGCCTTGTTCTAAAGATTTCGGCCTTGGCCGTGTGCACACTTTGGGCCTTGCCCATGGGCAGACGTGTGCACACTTTGGCCTTGGCATAGGCAAGCCATGTGCACACTTTGGCCTTGGCATAGGCAAGCCATGTGCACATTTGGCCTTGGATAGGCAAGCCATGTGAGACTTTGGCCTTGGCACGGGCTGATTTGTGGCCTGGCCGTTGCAACGTTTGAGCGCTTGCCTCGGAAAAAAAAAAAAAAAAAAGTTTCCGGAATTTGCTCAAATTTTACATGGAAGCTTATAAGCTATTATAAGAACTTCTGCAAAAATGGCTCGAAAATTCGGAATAATGAAGTTTTAGCCTTGGTTCTAAGATTTCGGCCTGGCCGTGTGCCACACTTTGGGCCTTGGCATGAGGTGGCACAGCCGTTGTGCACACTTTGGCCTTGGCATAGGCAAGCCATGGGCACACTTGGCCTTGGCATAGGCAAGCCATGTGCACACTTTGCCTTGGCATGGGCAAGCCAGTGCAGACTTTGGCCTTGGCACGGGCTGATTTTGGCCTGGCGCCTGCAACGTTGGCTTCGCCGAAAAAAAAAAAAAAAAAAAGTTTCTCGGATTTTGCTCAAATTTTACATGGAAGCTTATAAGCTTATTCTAAGAACTTCTGCAAAAAATGGCTCGAAATTCGGAATAATGAAGTTTTTAGCCTTGTTCTAAGATTTCGGCCTTGGCCAGTGTGCACACTTTGGGCTTGGCATGGGCAGCCGTGTGCACACTTTGGCCTTGGCATAGGCAAGCATGTGCACTTTGGCCTGGCATGGGCAAGCCATGTGCAGACTTTGGCCTTGGCACGGGCTGATTTTGGCCTTGGCCGTGCAAAGTTGGCTCGGAAAAAAAAAAAAAAAAAAAAAAGTTTCTCGGATTTGCTCAATTTTACATGGAAGCTTATAAGCTTATTCTAAGAACTTCTGCAAAAAATGGCTCGAAAATCAGGAATAATAATAATGAAGTTTTTAGCCTTGTTCTAATGATTTCGGCCTTGGGCCGTGTGCACACTTTGGCCTGGCATGGGCAGCCGTAGTGTGCACACTTTGGCCTTGGCATGGGCAGCCGTGTGCACACTTTGCATTGCCTTGGCATGGGCGCCGTGTGCACACTTGGCTTGGCATAGGCAAGCCATGTGCACACTTTGGCCTTGGGCATGGGCAAGCCATGTGCACACTTTGGCCTTGGCACGGGCTGATTTGGCCTTGGCCGTGCAACGTTGGCTTCGGAAAAAAAAAAAAAAAAGTTTCTCGGAATTTGCTAAATTTTGCATGGAAGCTTATAAGCTTATTCTAAGCACTTCTGCAAAAAATGGCTCGAAAATTCGGAATAATGAAGTTTTAGCCTTGTTCTAAGATTTCGGCCTTGGCCGTGTGCACACTTTGGGCTTGGCATGGGCAGCCGTGTGCACACTTTGGCCTTGGCATGGGCAGCCGTGTGCACACTTTGGCCTTGGCATAGGCAAGCCATGTGCACACTTTGGCCTTGGCATGGGCAAGCCATGTGCAGACTTTGGCCTTGGCACGGGCTGATTTTGGCCTTGGCCGTGCAACGTTGGCTTCGGAAAAAAAAAAAAAAAAAAGTTTCTCGGAATTTGCTCAAATTTTGTATGGAAGCTTATAAGCTTATTCTAAGCACTTCTGCAAAAAATGGCTCGAAAATTCGGAATAATGAAGTTTTTAGCCTTGTTCTAAGATTCGGCCTTGGCCGTGTGCACACTTTGGGCTTGGCATGGGCAGGCCGTGTGCACACTTTGGCCTTGGCATGGGCAAGCCGTGTGCACACTTTGGCCTTTGCATGGGCAAGCCATGTGCACACTTTGGCCTTTGTGTGGGCTGATTTTGGCCTTGGCGTGCTGATTTTGGCCTTGGCCGTGCAACGTTGGCCTCCGAAAAAAAAAAAAAAAAATTTGCTCAGAATTTGCTCAAATTTTGCATGGATGTTTGTTACCTCATTCTAACCACTTCTGGAAAATATCATTTGAAAATTCGCAAAAATGAAGGTTTTAGAGGGGGGGGTGACCGCTCAAGCATAAGGTGTGTTCCCTCCTGGCACACCTGCAAGTGCTTTAAAACCTCTTTAGGGGGGGGAGGGTATGTCAGCTAGGTCGGTCCGGTGGGTCCCACAATCAA